>BCLG01000694.1:43914-73873 GCA_001602295.1 Zoysia matrella | reverse complement strand
CACGGCCGCACTGCCGCCACCCAAGTCCAGCCGCACGCGCACTGATGCTGTGTGAGGGACAGTAGCATGGATTAGGGATTGTAAGGTTTGGGCTGCTGCTATTTGAGCCACTAATTTGGGCTGCTGCTATTTGGACCACCAATTTGGGCTGCAGCTACTTGAGCTTTTTTTCCATTTGGCCCAAATACAAATTTCGAGCTCAAAAATCTTTCTTCTACCTCCAGACTCCAGCTTCAGTTCAGCCCCCAATCTTTCTCTCTCTCGTGCTCCATCTATGGCGTAGCTGCAGAAATATAGGGGGGGCTGAAGGGGGGGCTTAAGGGCGCGACATCAGGTAGGGGGGGCTCGAGCCCCCCCTGTTGGCCCGTTTGCTCTGCCACTGCCTACGCCTGAATCCCCCTTGCCCCTAGAAGATGGACCTCTCGATCCCCAATTCCTCCTCCGGCCACCCACGCCCAGGCCCCTCCCAGCGGCGCCATCCCCTACCCTACCCACACCTCCGACACTGGCCTGCACCACCCACCCCCACCTCACCACCACGCTGCAGCTTCATAATTGCAAATTGGAATTAATTTAACATTGAGTAAAGCAAAAGCATGTTTATTTGTCGTAATCGTATCTCTTTTTCTCTTTTCTCATATTTATGTTGCTAAGAATTGCTTTCTAACTTGCTGCAGGGCTTCTATAATTATAGCTTATCTTATAAAAATAGAACAGAAATCGTTTGAGGTCTGAACCTTTTTCTTGCAAAGAGTTTCACATGCATTCCCACCCAGAAGACAGGTCTGATCCCTTTTCCTTTGCATTTTCTTTTTTATTTTTTTAGGTAAAATGGGGCTTTCGCCCCTCATTTACTTCATTCAAAAGTAGGGATAGTGAAAGCTAGAAATTACAACTGTACCAAGGTATAACCAATTTCTTTTAGCTCAACCAAGTATAAAATTTAGCTGAACCAAGACTTTTGGCACAAGCAATAACAGAAATGGAGAAGAAATTCTCTAACACTAACATTTTGGCAGGTTCATTTATCTTATATCCTTGTCATTTCTGAAGAACTTCTCTAACACTATCCACTGTTTGTATTTCCATTATTGAGTAAATTGCCACCGTCCTCTGTGGCTGTGCTTGCAGACAGCAAAATGGAGCTCCACGTTTCATTTCCAAATGGAAATGCTGCTGATGGATAATTAGCATTATTGCTTTTCATGAACTGCGACAAGACTTCGTCTCCTGAATTTACAACACATATCTTCTCTGGAGATGAATTTTCTGCACAGCTAGCTGAACTAGAAGCTTTACAATTTGCAGTAGAATATACATTTTTCTGGTAACTTAAAATTCTTAAACATCAATTCTATATTCTTAACATATATTTTCCTACGTCCTTGACATTCGGTGAACGGATACATTTTTCATTTGGGTAGTTTACTCAAAACAAAAGAGAGAGAGAGAGAGAGAGAGAGAGAGAGGTGGCATGGATGTCGCTGCACATGGCTAAAGCATGCTGCTCCCGCTTGTTCTTCCTCAATCGGTTTGCTTCAAGCTGAGTCATCCATGCATGGTACAACTCCTCCACATAGCCTCTTTCCTACTGAAGGTCTGTGTTATTCGTCAGGATATGCAACTGCTTTTGAACACACCATTAAGTTTGTTTTTTACTTCTTTTTTTGCCAGGAATGCTTACTTTGGTTAAGTATATAGGCTGTACTGATTATGTTTTGCTTTGTCCATATCGATAAGTGCATTCACAGATGGCTTCATCACAACATGTTAAGGTTGAGGCGAAGATATGTAAATTCTCAGCTTATCCAGGAGTTGAACGGTGATTGAAAATTTTAAAACTAAACCAATAAACTTGCTTCTGTCCTCTATATGGCTTTATTTGATATTTTCTAACAATGAATAACTGATATTTTTTTTTACATATATAGCTTTGATACAATATCTAATAAGCTATTTGCAAAAAAAACCTTGTGGACACTGAATTTTGAGCTCTTTGCCAGCAATTTTTACCTCACGTATACCTTTATGGAAACTTTCAGGTTCAAGGAAAAACAAAGAACTAAAGAAAGGGGCCAAGCTCAAACATTCCGTGCCTTGATTATATTCAGTTGCAGTTTTATTTGATGTAGAATGTATACTCAGCGGTTACTGAGTTATTGTGCTTTTATTAACATATATTTGTACATCCTTTTTCCTAATATAGTGAAAAAGATTTTCAGTTTTCTATTCGCTAGTAGACTATTAAACATGTGTAATGTCATCGATTTTTAAAACAGGGTATCTAGCACGGCAACATTGCCGCGCAATGTTTTTAATGATATATATAAGGGAGAATTTTTACAAAGATATTAACTTTTATTTTTTTATATTGCAAAAACTAAATCGGTGGCCTACAAGGAGAAAAGAAAGTAGGTGAGGGATGGCCTACACTGTTGATTCGGCGCTTTCAAATCACCGCCTATGACAAGTGGGGTCACCTGCAAACGTGTGGAAACGCTGGGCCCCACCCACCGTTTGTCTTGTCGCTGTCGAGGCATTGACCGCTCCTCCACGCCTCAAATCCATCCCCTTCCCTGCGCCCGTTCCTCCCGGCCCGGCGAAATCTGCCCAGAAATCGCGCGCTCGACCACGAATCTCGGCACGTCATGGCCTCCTCACGGAACCCCGACGCCCCAGCGGCGCCTCCACCAGCCCCAGAGCCTGCAGAAGCGCACGCCCCAAACCCTAGCATCCCGACCGGCGACCCGCCGTCGCCGGAGATGGAAGCCACGGCAGGGGCACTCACGCGGGAGGAGGTCCTCCGCCGGCGGCGGCGCCGCGCCGCGCGGCTCGCTGGTGTGTACCGCCGCCTCTACTGGGCCATGGCCGAGGAGGTGCGATCTAAGCACCGCCAGTACGTCTGGGAACTCGGCCGGAGCCCGCTAGAGGCCGAGCAGCCCCCGCCGCCTCCCGGCACCGCGGCCTTCCCTGGGACCGGCGAGGCTCCGAGGCCGGCGCCTGTGCTGAGGCGGAAGAAGTGCGGGTTCACTGGATGTAAGGTGCGAACCATGGCCATGGCAAAGTTCTGCCACTCCCACATCCTTTCCGACCCCAACCAGGTGCTTTACAAGCCCTGCGCCTACGTGATGAAGAGGTTCGTATCTTGGATGCTCTCCTCGTCATTCTACTCAATTCGGATGCCGTACTGGCGGATCTCGCCGCTCTTAGGGTTACCGATTCAGTTTCCCATCTTGTCTGGATCTAGGAACGTAGTCATCTAGGATTAGTGTTTCTCCACAGGGAAAATACCTTGTTTGTTTGGAGTTTTGGTTCCCATGCTTCTCTGTATGAATGGTATCTCCAGTTTTGGTGGTAGTTATTTATGGGGGCATAGGGCACTTTTTTGGATTTTATTCGTGCTGTAAATAGAGTAAGATTGGGCACAGGATTGTGGTTGCCTGCATTGGTTGTTGGTTCTTTACTCATCTCGGATGTGTGCAGCTGCACGTATAAATATTTGATTCAAGGGGTTTCTTCAAACTTGTTGAAGTTCTCTGCTTGCTTCGGGGTTATGAATAGTTGATGTTACATTGGTTTTGGTGGAATTGGCTATAATGAACCCATTGAATCCTGTGAGAAAAAAAGGCCGCCATTAGGCGTTCGCTTCCGTGTGCAAAAAGTGATGAGCAGGAGAGTACCGCTCCGCCTCGGGGTATAGGCGTTACTTAAGCGGTGAAGACGAAAAATTTGGCCGCGTACCAGAAGAACGCTGTCCGCATGATGCTGGTGCTACTCTGGTCCATGCCTTCACCGCTCCCTGCCACGCCGTGAGGCCGCGCCATGCAGATGCGCCGCCCCCTCTGTGGACACCACTGGCTGCTACCCGGATGGATCTGATCAAGGAGGGTGGGGGAGGGGGAGGACGAGGAGGTTTCGCCGGCAGCGTGCAAGAAGTTAAAAGGTTTTGGTGGCTATGGCGGCTTGGCAGCTGCTGCTTTCTATCCTGGCGGCGGCTGCTGCTTTCTATGCTAGGGCAAGCTGAGTTCATGGGCTGATTGGGCTAAGAGCAGGAGATGGGCTAGGCTCGAGGAGATGGCAGATTGATGGGCCAGCAGATGGTTGGCCCAATGCTTTGCTGTTTATTTTTCTTTTTTTCTTTTTTCCTTTCTCCTTATTTTGTTAGACAACGTATAAATAATACCATAATACATACTGCTTAGAAAACACTTAGGCGTGCCTAAGAGCTAGGTGGTGGGTCGCCGCTCATTTAGCGCCTACCGCCTTTTTTTTGTGAATTGAACCTTTCTATTAATGGCAAGCACACCAGTGGCTCTAAGACCCTGTTTGGTACAGCTGGAACTTGTTAAAAAAGCAACTTATTTGAGCAGCTGGTGAAAAGTAGCTGAAAAATAAGCTGCTTTTTAGTTCATTCTAAGAAGCAGCTGAACTATAAGCTGTGAAATAACTGTTTGGCAGAGCTTTTGCTTATTTCTGTGAATAAGCTACAAATAAGTTGTGCCAAACAGGGTCTAAGTGCGACAATTCAAATTTATTCCAGTAGTGCAGTTTAAAATAACAGCAGATCTTTCCAGTCCCTATAATTCTGCTAAAGGATGGCTGTTGTTTCATTCTTGGAATTGGTCCAGTAAACTCCAGAGAGCCGTGCTTGTGCTTAGAGAGCTTTTCCTTATCAGAACAGCACCTATCCTGTGTATGTAATACCTCGGTGCTAGGTTCCACGCTCCGAACTAGCCCTCCAAAGTGATTAATTTGCCATGCTACCCAGCTGCCTGTCCACTATTTTTTAAAATACCGCATTGGAACTGAGGTCCAAGAAATCAGTGGCTTTGAACTGTAGTTCCACACGCCTAATGTATTTCTAATTTTCTACTAATGTGGGATGTCAGAGGTATAGATAAGATTTACCATCTGTACTTTTTGATGAGCAGGTCCTGCCCCTTGATTGTTTAATTGACTATGACTGAAAGGAATCCCTGACTTATGAACCAGGATTTATCTTGTTCTTTGATTCTTTCGGGTGGCATTCTCTCTTAACCATGGTAATGGTCGCCCAGTAGGTGGAGTAAGATTGGAAGGTACACAACCATTTTAAAAAAAAAAGAAACGGGTCTTTAGGTCTCTTTATACAAAGTTTCCAGCTATATTGGAACCATACTGGGCTCCTGCTGAAATGTCAAGGCGTTAACATCTTGTACTAAAAATTTGAAATGTAGAAAGCAACGTGAATTTTTGTTTTGTTGTAACTAGTGAAATCCACCTTTGTGTTGTCCTTCCAGTGGGTCATCTATAAATGCTTTCTCCTTGGTAAACTAGAACATTCCAACGCATAGTTATCTTTCGTTGGAGGAAGTTCTGCACATTCTCATTAATTTATGGAGTTAACAATTATTCTTGTTTTCCATTTTGACTTTATCTCAACACATCACAAAGGATGTGCTTTTGTTTGCTTACCTTGATCAAATTTCTATGATTTTTTACTTGATTCAATATTTTGCTTATCATTTTTACTTCAACCACCAATTAAAGTAGCTAAAATTTTAAATAAGTTTATAGATTTGCTCTGGACATAAAGTGCCCAGAATGTCTATTATAATTAAATAAATCTCTTTTGTCATATGAACTTTGAGTAACTCAGACAGTTGGTATTGTTATGATTTGCTTATCTGGCTTACCGGATGTAGTCGTGATTAACCTCTGTACGTTTTGAATGATGTTTCTATTTCTTTTGGTTTCTTTCCAGTACTTGAGTTTAAAATTGAATCTGTAACACTTTTCTTTACCTTTTGTGCAGTGGGGGACAGACTGGGCAAGCAATCACCTGTGGCAGGCCCATTATTAAATCTGCAGTTCCCTCCCTCTGCAATGTTCACTTCCAAAGAAATCAGAAGAACATTGCACAAGCTTATAAGAAGCTGGGTATTAACCCACCTCATACAGGCAAGATCACCCCAAAGTTCAGCCTTTTAGTTGCTGAATGTGTTCGCCAGATACAAGAGAAAAGGAGAAAATCACGGAATGCTGCATCACAACAGAGATGTCCTAAAGATGAAAAAGTTGAGTGAGCCATTCCTTGATATGTGTGGGTGTGTTTCTTGCCCTATATGCCCATTTGTGAGGTACAATGGATGCGACCATACTGTGTTTATCAGTTGTTTGGTTGCCTTGGCAAGCACCCTGGGGTAGGCGCTCATGTGAACTTCTCCTGCAGCCTGGCTCGATAGAAACATGAGGGGTCAGGCTTTGCTCGGCTGGTGGATACGCTTCTTGCTGGAGGCAGGATCTGGGCTGGCGGATACACCTCTTGCCGGAGGCTGGATCTGGGCTGGTAGATACACATCTTGCAGGAGGCTGGATCTGGGCTTGGGGATAATCTGGGTGCTCGCAGCTCCACTGTGCATTGTGCTGAGACATTCAGATAGGACATCCCCTAATAGATGCCACCAAGGGAATCTGGTTGCTGAGCTCCATCTGAATTGTTTTGGATCTCATGGTCAGGACGGTTTTCAATAATTAGCCTCTGTATACATGACATGCCTTTTCTTACTTTGTTTATGCTGATCAGCTTTGCAAATTGTATTACGTTTTTCTTTCAAGATATTTTTTATGCTATTGAGTCATCTGTATTCTTGTGCTAACCAAATTTACTAGTATTTGATTTTTCAGAGCTGGAATGTAAAGCAGTTTTCCCGAGCTAAATGCTGATGATTTTCCTTGCAGTAGCTTGCTTTACTGTTCAGTTCTCCAACTGTTCAACTTTGTGCTCTGAATATGAAATGTTCTGCTGTGTAATTGACCTTATCTTTACATTTTTCTGCCTCTTTTTATAATTCGCTGATAAAATTAGTTGTAAAATAACCTGCATATTATATGCCAAATATTCTGGGTGCGTTGGTGTTTTTACCCATTTACGAAGTTCGCTATTGTTCTATTTTGATCTCACTGGATCTGGTATGAGTGGCCAGTGATCCTGGCTATCCGAAAAAGCTGCAGCCAGGAATTACCAGATCAATTGTGGGGTTAGATATGTGGGTTCCGAATTGTGATTATCCTTTATGGCTTTATTATTACTTCGAGCGTGCATATCACACTTACAGGCTTGAGGATGTAGCCGGCACCAAGCATCTTTATGGTAACCGTTGCCGGACTTTATTTACCTGCTTACCTACCTTGATGAAGGAGACGTAGACCTGCCCAAGGTTTTTTTGTTAACCTTGGACCTGCTTCGATCCTAAGCTAAACCAAGTACTCGACCTCCCCCTGGACTTGATGAACTTTCTTTCAGAAGTTTGAATGAGTGAACAATGCTCTTTGATCATATGCCGATGACCTTGAGCATAGCAAGTGTCCACTTCCAGTCAACTCGTTTCAACTTTAAAGGAATGGATTCAGATCTTTGGACTAGTGAAAGTCTTACCTAGCTGTGTGTTTGATGACCATGTAAGGACCCAAAAGGGTGCGACTTTTTTTGCCTTAATAACGTTCTAACTCGGTGCCAGCGGGTAAATAGTTTGCACGGAAAAGAGATCTGCTAGTTATTCTAGTGGATGACCACCATCGCACGTTTCTTAATGTCTTTTTTTTTCCGTCGGATGTTTTCTCATTTTTTTCTAGGAGTTCTTTTAAGCGTATTCAGAAAATATATTATTCGAATAGAAAATTTCAGTACCTTTGCTCTTGTCTAATGAAATCTAATATATAAGAATGGAAAAAAGTAGGCAAAACAGAAGTGAATGTAAAAAAGATGAATGCTACAAGTACTTAACAAATTCGTGTGAATAGTTGTAACTGTGAATGTTTTTATTATTTTATTTTGGTGACCGAAAGATCCTCCTTTTGGACATTGCAAATTTCATTTTTTGTCAATTATAACGATCCCGTGGACTATTCGTTTTCTAAAATGCCAGCCGTGAAACACACCTTGCTTATGGTAATGCTTACGCTGGCTCCACGAACTGCTGTCCTTGATTTGATATAACGATGAAGCTGGTTGCTGATTTGACGCTGATGAGATCTTTGTTAGGAAGAAAAAAAAAAGGTTTTGTGCCATGACATTGTACTGCCTGCTTGGTCTACATTTTCCTTTTTAGTTTAGTACTAGCAGCACAAATGCATGTGGCCGCTAGTCGCAAAAAAAAAAAAAAAAATTGTTTGCTAGTACTACAATACTTTGGAGTATAGTTTTGCTGCTGCACGTGTAGTCGGTGGAAAGGACCCGCCCTCAGAGGATGTCCGATGCAGCAACGAGGCTGGCTACTGGCCATTTCATCGGTTCCCCGTTCGAGCCGAAGCCTGAAGCCAGCCATCACCTATTGCAAGTTTCTGTGATTGCACATCGTAGGTTCCTCTTTTGTCTTGCACTAGCGAGGCCGTGCGTTGCCAGCGGTTCTGCTGGACAATTCTTTGGACCGACCGGATGGCGACAGTGTGCGCTATACGTATGGACCATACGAGGCATGGGCAGATTTTGATGGCCGGAGCTGTTACATGTCGAACAGGGTCCTTCGAATTGATGTTGTGAATTCAGAGAATGAACAGTGCTAACCGTTCGGTTTGAGATCTATCCGTCAGGTTTTTCGCTACAGTTCCCATGAGCAACGGGAGTTTAAAAATATTTTTGCTGCTGTTCCAATTCTGTAACAGCCCCATGTTGTACTAGGTGCTAACCAATTCAGAGCATCTGGACGCACTACTTGTCTACTGCTTTCTCTGATGCAAACTCGATCTGGCAAATTCTTATTTTTTTTTCTCTTTGCTCAAATCAGTTCAGTGTGTTGATTCTGCCACAAAAGGTGCTCCATATGGGTTTAAACATGGAGCTCACCTTTCTTTTCTTTTTTTTTTTTTCCAATCCGGAAAGTCTGGTCCACACGGGCAGAAATAAGCTGTAGAAATACCAGTAACCTCACATGGACTTGGAGCCGCACAAGCACCTTTCAACTGATAAACATGGTCTGAAAATGCTAGACCGAGGAGACACCACCCAGGTTATCCTTCCACATTCAAAGCCTGCCAAAAAATTCCCTCATCCTAGCAACTCCGCGAGTGACACCTTCCGAAAGCCAGACCAAGCTAGAAGCTGTTACTGCTGCTCACATCATAGTACAAAGCTGAGCACCTTCTCTGTCAAAACCGACAGAGGCGATAAGAGTCCAGATCCCCCCACTTTGATTCGTGCTTCTTTTTAGAAAAAAAAAATACTAGTGTTGATCTGTTCTTCCCCCCGGAGAAAGCAGCATCAGATGCAAGGGGTGAAGCCGAAGGCTGGCACACATTCCCAGCTTTTCTGCTTTTCTTGCTCCTCCAATCCAATCCAATTCTTGCACTTGCACGCCCGCGCACTCCAAGAATCCCCCGTGGGGTGTGTATATAACCGAGCATGGGTTTAGCAATTGCTTCTTGCATCAGGGATCGAGAAAGGGAGTTGGCAGAGGATACTGATAAATTAGCGGCCTTCGTGTTGAGTTGAGAGAGCGGCTGCGGGAGCTGGATCTATCCATGCAAATGCCGTTCTGTCTCTGGGACCGGAGCAAGGCGCCGCCGACGCCGGAGAACCACGTCGCCGTCAATGGCACGGTGGTCGTCTCCCGCCACTTCGGCCTGTCCGCGCCGGGGAAGACGACCACGCTTCGCCTCTTCAGCAGCACGCAGATCGACCACAGTACGTTCCTGCCTTCATCAGAAGCAGTTGGCGAACGAACTGCCGCTGCTCTGTTTTCGGGGCTCTGAGAGTTTGTTTTCTGTTCGAAACTGCAGACACCGGGAAGGGACGGCTGAGCGCGGAGGCGCCGCTGCGCGGAGGCACGAAGACGAAGCACGGCCCCGGGAAGGCGAGCACGATGACGTACCACGTGACCTTCTTCGTGGACCCCGATTTCGGCACGCCGGGCGCCCTGGTCGTCAAGAACGGGCTCAAGCACGACCAGTTCTTCCTGCGCTACGTGCAGCTGAAGCTCGCCGAGGACAGGAGCATCCACTTCGAGTGCAACTCCTGGGTGTACCCGTACAGGAAGACCAACTCCGACCGCGTCTTCTTCATCAACACGGTCAGAATCCTCCTAGTAGAACAGCCTGCGAATTCAGCAGTACAGCTGATCATCAACCTTGCTCTTTTGACAGAGCTACCTGCCGGACAAGACGCCGGAGGCGCTGCGGCTGCTCCGAGACGAGGAGCTGCGCAGCCTCCGCGGGAACGGCCGCGGCGAGCGCAAGGACTGGGAGCGCATCTACGACTACGACTACTACAACGACCTCGGCAACCCGGACAAGGATGACCACGTCCGGCCGGTGCTCGGCGGCACCGCCCTGTACCCGTACCCGCGCCGCTGCCGCACCGGCCGGCCGCTGTTCAAGAAGGACGGCGTGACGGAGACGCGGAAGCACGTGATCAACCTCGACTTCTACATCCCGCCGGACGAGCGGTTCAGCCCGACGAAGCTGGCCGAGGTCCTGACGCTGGCGGTGCAGGCGCTGACGCACTTCGTGGTCCCGGAGGCCAGGGCGCTGCTCCACGGCGACATGAACAGCTTCAAGTCCCTGGACCAGCTGCGCCGGGACCTGTACAACAAGCCGCAGCAGCCGGCGGCCGACGGCATGGTCATGGACAAGCTCAAGACCTCCGTGCCCTCGCGGAAGACGTACAAGCAGGTCAACAAGATGGTCAAGGAGACGCCGGTCAGGTTCCCCATACCGCAAGTCATTGAACGTATGTGGATCGAATCACCTTGTGTTTTTGACGGAAACTAAATTAACTCTTGAATTACTTTGAGGGCTGATTTACATGATCTGTGTTCTGCTGATGATGGAGCAGATGACCAGGAGGCGTGGAGGACCGACGAGGAATTCGCGAGGGAAATGCTCGCAGGTCTCAACCCTGTCGTGATCAAGAGACTGGAGGTAAACAAACAAACAAACAACAGCCGTCCCTGACTAAAAGAGAGATCTGCTCGTTGTCAACAACAGTTTTCTGTGTGTTCTTGCTACACCAGGTTTTTCCACCTGTTAGCGGCGGAGGGAAGACGAGCTCCATTACCACAGCGGATATTCAGGGTCGGCTCGAAGGATTAACTGTTGAAAAGGTACCATAATTCCTTCCTCAAATATGCAGAGCACCGCTCTGTTCATACTTTTTTTTTTGTCATGGACGGATTGAAAAATGCAGATTTCGATAATTCATCGATTGATCAATAATGCTCGTAAATGTAGCAATAGCTAACAGCCCATTTTCGTGGCTCTGTTCATCTTGATGTTATGCAGGCTCTGCTTCAGAACAGGCTATACATTCTGGACCACCATGACTACCTGATGCCCTACCTGCAGCGCATCAACGCGCTGGGGATGTGCGTCTACGCGTCGCGCACGCTGCTCTTCCTCAAGGACGACGGCACCCTGAAACCCCTCGTGATAGAGCTGAGCCTGCCGGGCGACGGCGTCTCCGACGATGACGTCAGCAGGAAATTCCTCCCCGCTACCCAGGGGACCGACGGGTATCTGTGGCAGCTGGCGAAGGCTCATGTGTCGGTCAACGATTCAGGCTATCATCAGCTCATCAGCCATTGGTGAGTACACTACAAATAAGCCCTTATATAAGAGTGATTTTAAAATAGATCCAAATAAATATATAACGTTTATTTGTGTTGATCTCGAAGCTTAGATTGTTCTTTTACCTTCTAAAAAGTAAAATATTTTTAATAATTATTAATTGCTGAGTAATTCAATTTTGAAAAGTTATCATTGAGTTTTGGTAAGTGACGATAATCAAAGACATGTTTCCTTATATAATCAACAATTGAGATTCAATTTATGTTTTACCTCTTAGTATCTTAGGAGGTGAAACAACGTCATTGGTCTATTTTAAAAGACTCTTATATAATTTTGAAATCGCGTACTGGAATGGACTCTCTTCACCAGTTCACCTTGGAACTAGTGTTTTTCTTTGATCAAGATTGCTTGCATGATGAAACTAATTGAACTAATTATGATGCTCGGCTGACCCTGATTCGTGCATCGATTGAAAACAACGATAGTGGTAAGAGTAGAAGTGGTTCCTTTTAAGGAATGAACATTTCATTCGTCGAAGTAAACGGTCAATGGCTGCTAAAAAGATCGTTCATGTCAGCAATCCAAAATTTACACTCCTCCGAAATGCTTGGTCCAGAAGTATCATTAAAAACTTCCACTTGTGATAGAAAATTTACAATTTCTACATTGGCTTGCATGGTGTTCTTGAACTCTGTTAGAATTCCAGTGCCGGGAATAAAATAAAAATTGACCCCTAATCATCCTTTTCATGACGTTCTATGCCTTGATAGGCTGTTCACACACGCGACAGTGGAGCCGTTCATCATCGCGGCGAAGAGGCAACTGAGCGCGATGCACCCGATCCACAAGCTCCTGGAGCCACACTTCAAGGACAACATGCAGATCAACACATTGGCCAGGAGCATACTTCTGAGTGCAGGAGGGATCCTTGAGAGGACCATGTACCCGGGCAAGTACGCCATGGAGATGTCTTCAGCCATCTACAGCAAATGGAGGTTCACTGAGCAGTCCCTGCCGAACGAACTCATCAAGAGGTAATGCAAATTAATCTCGTGTTCATCAGCCGAAAAATTTGGGGTTACCACAAGGCGCCATTGATCATTCTTCAGGTTTTTTTTTTTTTTCATTTGATGCGATGCAAAAATATATGCTGATCAATGTAGGGGCATGGCGTCAAGGGACGGCAGCGGCGGCTTGTCACTTTACATCGCGGACTACCCGTACGCCGTGGACGGCCTTGAAGTGTGGCATGCCATCGAGGGGTGGGTGCAGAGCTACTGCGTGCATTTCTACCACACCGACGCGGCGGTGGCCAGCGACCGGGAGCTGCAGGCCTGGTGGGACGATGTCCGCCACGTTGGCCATGGTGACCGGCAGGGTGACCGCGCGTGCTGGCTGGAGCTGGACACTGTGGCGAACCTCGTGGAGTCGCTGTCCACGCTCATCTGGATCGCCTCGGCGCTGCACGCCGCCGTCAACTTCGGGCAGTACGGCTACGCGGGGTTCATGCCGAACCGGCCCACCCGGTGCCGAAAGTTCGTGCCGATGCCGAACTCGCCGGAGATGGTGCAGCTGGAGGCCGACCCAGAGAAGTTCTTCCTGGATACGGTGCCGGACCGGTTCACCACCACCCTGGGGCTGACGCTCATCGAGGTGCTGTCGAACCACACCTCCGACGAGCTGTACCTGGGCCAGCGCGCCACGTCGGCGTGGACGGACGACGGCGAGGTTCTGCTGCTGCTGGACCGGTTCCGCGAGGAGCTCCGGCGGGTGGAGAAGCGGGTGACGGAGCGGAACGGGGACCAGCGGCTCAAGAACCGGAGGGGCCTGGTGAAGGTGCCGTACACGCTGCTGTTCCCGGACGTCGGCAACGTCGGCGGCAAGGAGAAGGGGATCACCGGAAAAGGCATACCAAACAGCGTCTCCATATGAGGTCGGACTGCGTCGAGCAACGCCTATGTACATGGGATTATTTTCCTTTTGTTTTGATTGCCGTGTGGTTATTTGGTTGGAGCTCATTGTGGGTTTTGGATCGGATGTGAGCATATTCATTGTGTAAACTGTTGAGGCGGATTGGCTTGATACATATTTGTATTTGTGCGACCCATAGCATAGAAATGTTTTGGATAAAACTGCTCGTAAGGCCGTAACCTGAAGTGATTCGTTAAGCCCATTCATGATCCACAGGCGCACCATCTATTTTTGTTTTTCTTTAGAGGAAACAGAAGAGCAACATCCTATTGGTGTTATATGCAAGGTTTTTAATACAAATAAAATGAAACAGAAAGAACAGAAGGCGAAAAGGAAAAGGGAAGACTACAGCTCATTCGACCATTCTTCTATTCTCGGAAAGTATTTCGTTTTTGCACATCTGGATCCATGGCATTGAAAATTCAATCATTCTTAGTTTTATGAGAGTTCGGTGCCATGATGATAATTATTTCCATATACTTACTCCATTTTAAAATAAGTGACATTTTTATTTTTAAAAATTAACGTTTGATCATTCATCTTTTTGAAAAAAATAAAAAATATAAAAAGTCATATTTAAAGTATTTCTAATAATAAAATATTTTATAGTAAACTAAAAATTGATTTCACAATTTTTTGAATAAAATGAATGGTTAAATGTTGATGTTTAAAAATATAAAAAACAGTTATTTTGGGATAGGGGAGTAAATCCGAACACAGCTGTTGCTTGAATCGACCTCTTGACAACAATTTTAGGGCCTTTTGAAATGTAGGAATTTCATCGGAATCGATTTAAATAAACAGGAAAATATAGGAAATGAGAATTTTTTTCTGTGTTCAAAAAAGCCTTTAATGATGTTCCAACAAATACTGCAAATTCCAAAAGAAGAGATGATGTGTACACTTACCGGTGGGAGCACCAAACAAAATTGGGTCCAGCGGCCATACGCTAGTCTGAGATCAACACAAGGTCCAACACAGCTCTGTGGCCCACTCGCCCACCCAACTCGGAGATTTGAGTCCACGGTGATCACGGATCACATGGGTCACGCCGTCACGGCAGCGAGCGAGTAGTCGCCAGTCGGGCGCGACGGCTAGCGATTTTTCGGCAGGAGGAAGTAGGTAACAGAGCGCCGCAATTTCACAACGGCTACATGTATTTCCTGATTTACGAAGATCCGAAGATCTACCGCACCACCCGCACCACTTCCCCTCTCTCTTCACTCACCGAACTGTCGGTAACTTTCATTTTGAACTTTCAAAAGATATTTTTTTTACTTCAATTTTTTTTATCAGACTATTTATTTATTGCACCATCAGACTGTCCGATGACTTTTTCTCTTTAAAAGCATCTCTCTCTAGATTTGCTTCTCCTGACTCATCGGATTATTCGGTAGTGTCATCGAACTATCCAATGACTCTTCTTCTGATGTCTTCATCTTTCACTTGATTTTAGCTTCATTTGCTTTGCTTTCTCTACCATCTTCAATGTTTTTTAAGATAACTAAGAGCATTTATACTCTCTAACACTTGTATAACACGAGATGAATCACTTTACCTCTTTTAGTAAGTACCGATGGTCTTATGCACTCCTTAGCTTTGGTCCACCGAAACTCGAAACTCCTCTTCTTGTGATCATCTTTGTCATCCATAAAAAAAGCCACTATATTGTAGAGATTAGCGAGGTAAAATCTATAATCACAATCGTTATCTATAATATTCATTTAATCACAAAAATTAATTTATACTTTTTAGTAGACTTTAAAGGTTATGAAGTAAGCACCCTTCCTTGTCCTCCTCGTCATTTTAAAACGTCCCCCACCAAGATCCAGTCGCTGGAACGCCTCCCCGGCCACCTCTGGCAAGGTGCTGGTCCTGACGCCGTCGCCCGACCTTTGAACGAGCCAGCCGGGCCAGCTGCTTAGCCGCGAAACCGCCACCGCCATCTGATCTGGATCTGATCTGGATCTGACGGTCTAGATCAGATCGACTATATTCTTTTGAATTATTTAAATCCCAAACGTTTAAATCAAAACCAATGCACCAGATTAATCCGTAATTTCTGAGTAAAATTAAATCCAACTCTTTACTGCGTTAGCGTAATGTCATACTAACATCAGCACACCAAATTATTTAAAAATAATTAGAATTTATGGATAATTAATTTCAAATTAATATGTTAGTTTTCATTAATATTAAATAATTAATAATATTACAAATCTGTAAATAATTATAATTATAAACTAATAATAATTAATTTAAATAAATTTTACAAAAAGGTCCCTATATTTTTATTTAATTACAAATGAGCCCCTGTCTTATGACAAATTTACATTTTAGTCCCCAAACTTTTTTTAATTAAATTGTAGTCCGTAATTAATTCTAGAAATTAAAATTAGGTACTCAAAACTTAATTTTAGTTATAATTTAGTCCTTGGAACCTTATAAATAGTATAGCTTTTAAAGCGTAACTCCAAATTAAGTGATTTTTACACCAAAACGGTCGTAACGAAATAACCTATGCATTTATGACATAATCATACTGATATTGATTTATTTGTTGCATTTGATTGATTGCTTAGTGCTTTCGTGAGTTAGGCGACTTCGGCCTAGACTCGCAGTACAAGGATTTTCGACAGCACAGGATTTTGAATATAATGAATGGTCAAAATTGATGTTAGATGTCAATGCCGACATCAATTTAAGAATAGAGGGAGTAGGATTTATGCCTTGTTGCAACCAATACATCCATGTTCGGTCTCCGGTTTATAATTTTATGTGACAACACTAACCAAAAGTACTCACAGAGCTTTAAAGCTCGCGAGTAAATTTTCATCCACTTGACTCCTACCTGTATGAAAGACACTTAATCCGGGTAAAGGATGCAAGCTTACGTTTCCAAGAATCTCCTAAAACCTAATGCGCAGCACATGAAATAAGATACACTATTTAGTGAGTAATGCAAAACTTTTAAAAAGGGGTTAATGCTTTGGATTTTCCTTGATCTTGGGTGTTGTTGACACAAGCAAGAGAGTGGTTAGCAGCAACAACTCCAATTATCGCGCCTTCAACGTCATTTCCTAAATGATATGCAAGTGTTAATTATGTGCTTTTTATATTTTTTATGTTTTAATCGATATCACATGTGATGACATGCACATGAAATGGCATGACAGTGATTTTCAAGAGAACAGCTTTATGCAAAAAGGATTCCAAATAAATTAAGGTGCGGACTACATTTACATGTAGAAGGGTATTTACTTGCAAAAAGGAAATTAATTTCCTAAAGATATGAATTAGTTATATGGGGAAACTATTTTTGATTTCCTTTAATATGGTTCTAGAAGACATAAAAAATATTTTATTAGATAAAAAAATCAAGGAGATGGTAAACTAATTTCTGACCAAATTTCACAATTTATTGAGAACAGATATAATGAATTAATTACTATCTAAGGATAATAAATCATCTAGAAATAACCTATAAGCATGCAAATTATGAGTAACTCTTGATTATATAATTTTATTAGTAGAATATGAATATACATTTTTCACATTTTATTTATACATGAAATCAGAGATATGCACCAATTTTAGTTACGATTTAGTTAATTTGTAGAAATATTTTTAATACAGAAAAATGCACATTTGATAGCTATAAAATATTCTTCAATTCACAAGTATTCCAATGGTATTTTATGTGTAATTTTACGAGTTAGAATACATTTTCTGTGATTTTTTAAAATATCAAAAATTTCTAAGCATTTAACAAATGAATTTTGAATATAAATAAACTTTTTCTATTTTGAAAGGGCGCCACACCATGGGTCGCAGGGTCATGCCATATGGGATGTGGCTTGCCGTAGAGGAAACCACGTGGCCCTCCAGGGTGGTGTTCTAGCAGCCGATTCCGACGAAGATGGGTTGTAAGTTTCATGATCATTGGAGCAAATATACCCAAAAGTATAAATAATTTTAATGATTGAATGACAACCATAAATTAATTTCTAATTTGTTGGATGTAGCTTCAACAAACACTTCACTCTATCTAGGAGCTGGTTTCCTTAAGGATGATTGATGCCTCCTGAAAGCTTCAAGGTTGAGGATAGTTTAAGGTTAAGTATTAGTTAGAGCCTTTGTAACTTAGTTGTAAACCTTGAGTCTATCTGAAAATCGGTATTATAAAGGGGGTTTGTGTCACTTCTCTTGATTTTACAAGTATTAGTGAGTATGAATGCTCTAAGTTTTCAGAGGCACTTGAGTGACAGGAGGAGGCTTGAGGATGGAAGACTTTGCAGCTGGAAGCATGATGGTCTCATAGATTTCATATTTCAGCAGCAAGAAGAGTCATCGGTCCAGTGATTGAACAACTCAGAGTTCAGAGAAGTTGAAGTTCACTTGAAGAATCAGAATAGTAACTGAATCCGACGGTGTCACCAGATAGTAATAGTGAATGTTGAAGGCAAAAATTCAGAGAAGGTGTTTCTGGAGCCAAAATGAAGAATTCATCAAACAGTCTGATGTAGTTAGTGACCAAAGTCAGGTGTAGAGGAGGATGAATTCGGAACAAGGTGTCTCTAGTTGTCCAAAAGAGAAAGTCAAAGGATAGTCTGGTGAAGGTATGCACCGGACAGTTCGGTGTCACATAAAATGAATTTCAGAGAGGTTGTTTTCTATTTGAAGAGAAAATAGGAATCACCAAACAATCCAGTGAGCCACCGAACAGTATGGCGGCCAGACAACTTTATGACATCAACTTTCAACGGCCATTCGAGGCTCGAAACCTATATAAAACGTTGGGGGAGCTGTTGTGGATGTTAACTGTGGCTAGAAGAGATAGAGGATCACTTGTGAGAGCCAAGGGTCATCAAAGAGGAGAGCACAAGGAAGAGTCTTAAGAGATCTTATGATAGGACTTGAGTGTCCGATCCTTCGATGATGTGATAACTATTGATTTGGTGGAAGTCGACTATAAACGAATAGGTCGTGTGCACCTTAGCAATCGCAGAATCAACTTTGAATGGTTATTGACCTCGCCGAAACAGCAAGATCAACTGAAACACAAGGTTCAATCCCTGCAAGCAATCGAAGAACAAGCAAAAACAAAATGTAGCAAACCAAAAATCTCTCAAATGTGAGGTTCTCAAAAGCTATCTAACAGGTGGTCGTTGGACACAACTGAAGATCATAATATTTGCACAAAAACTAAACTATAACAAAAAAAAACCCAAGTGTTTTTTATGGTGGCTAGGACCTTTAAATAGGGTGGAGACAACCAGGGGTTGCTGGGGTCATCCTCAAACCGTAGGACGCACCCCTAATGGGCTCAACTTGATAGATAGGACAATGGCCCAAGTTAGAGTGACGCAACACCTTTTGTATGATGATTGGCGTTGACTCCAATATGACATAAATGTGGGGATATCCATTCGAAAGTAGGCTTCTTGAGCTTTGTAGAATGTACTTAAACACTCAAATTGGATTTCATATCAAGTCGTGACTTCCGTTGCAAGTTTGTACTGTTCTATAGTGTGAATCCACCATGTGTAAATATTTTTATTAAAGTCCTTATCACAAGGTATGATGTCCACATCATCCCCCCACATGAATTAGAGTTGTTCTCGACTCAATATCAGATTGCAAAACCATCACTCCACTGTGCCCTTGTGAAATCATGAAAGGTGGAGGCCACGAGGTATTATGTGATCTCATCGTCCTCCCCATCTTGATTTGGAGTCGTCCTCGACTCAAGTTTAGATTGCAGAACCGTCACTCCACCTTTCTTAAAAGGTGGCGGCTATAGAGGTATGTTGAGGAGGTCAAGTGACGCAGCAAGGACTTATATGATATCATTATTCTGCCCTTCTTTATAGCAAGCCGTCCTCAGTTTGATCCAGTGGTCGACAAAATTTCTTGTTGTCATATTCGGACAAGTGATGAGCACATAGCTAGGCCACAACAACTTCTCCTGCTTCATGAGCTGCTCATGTTGATATATCACAAAAGTAGAGAAACTTTGCAAGACATTAATTATTAGTGTTAGTGCATGCTATTGTTTGATCATTTTTTGCATTTCAAAAGGGTATTTCAGATTAGTATATATGACTATTTTAGACACTATGAAATCTCCAATATCATCATAATTGTCAATTGCATGAAAAATACAATAGCTAAAACATTGCAAATAGCAATTCTGAAATAATCTCTTCTCCAAATAATTCAGTTTACCAGAAACATCAAATTCAATATAACTTAAAGAAGTTAAAAAAGATTTGAGCTCCAATTTGCCTTATTCAAATCAGCGCAATGAAAAGGCCTATTCCCCACATGTGTGTACTCAAGAACAACATTTGTAACTCCATACACTTGTTGCATTTTTGGGACTAAAGAAACTTGTGCACACCACTTGTTATCATCATAAGCGAAATGTGCAGTTCGTGACAAAGCATATGCCATTGGAGGCTCAACTAAGCATTACAAAATAGGCAATTGCAATTCAGCATAAATAACATGAGAGTATTCAGATGTGGTGAGGGGTTATCCTCAAACCCTAGGATTTGCCCTCTAATGGGCTCAACTTTATATACGGGCCAACGACCCAAGTTGCATGACGCAGTACCTTCTATATTAAAATGATGATTGGCATTGACTCCAATATGATATAAAAGTGGGGCTGGATCCATTCAAAAGTAGACTTTATGAGCTTTCCAGAATGTACTTAAACACCCAAATTGGATTCTATATGAAGTCGTGGCTTCCGTTGCAAGTTTGTACTGTTCTGTAGTTCGAATCCATCATGCGTGAATATTTTCATTGAGGTTCTCATCAAAAAGTATAATGTCCATGTCATCTTAAGTGCTTGAAAAGAGTAGCATAGAGCATCCATTCATTCTTAGACCTTGTGAGGGTAAGAGGTGTGTCATTGGCCTGTTATTCTTGGTCTATGGCAACCTAGACCAGTCAGGTGTCGATGTCTGAGCTTCCGTGAAGATTGTGGAAGATGACATTAAGTTTGTGAGCGGTTTTAAATTCTCCACTTGAAACAGACATCAAGAGGGAGCGCTCGAGCTTTGTAGTGGGTATTGTTCGGTACAACCAAGATCACTAGTGACTTCACTACCGGAGTGAAGCGTATCGTAAAGAGCACTGTTCTGAGAACGGCAGTAGAGACCAAGTCTCTGATGGGAGTGGTCCAACGAAGATTAGGAGAAAGCGCCATCCTTTTAGAACCTCGGGGAAAATCACTCAGCATCTCTTCACTCTACTCCTTTACTTAATGCATTTACCTTTTTAAGAGTAGAATTGATAGGTTACTTTACTTACCTTTTGATGGTCTCATGCCGGAGTGTTTTACTTAGACTTGGCTGTTAGTTCTTCCATAGCTTACTTCTTTACTTCGTGTTTATCTTTCGTTCATCTAAGTTGTTCTTAAGTATCTATCTTGCTAAGTATTTCCTCTGTCCAAATAGAAACTTATTTCTATCTTTTGTTGACTGCAATTTTGACCAATAATTTCTTTAGGTTCGATTAAATTTAAAAACCTAATATTTGTACTTTTAAATCATCAAAAGAAATACTTTCATAATATATATAATTTATATTACTAAAATCAACAAAATTATTTGTCAAAGTCATAGTTAACAAAACCTAGAAATAAGCTGCTATTGGGAGAGAAGAAGTAGTTGCTAGGAATTTGTTGACTTATCACTAGAATTGTTGAAGAGTTACAAAAGTTTAAATAGTCTAAGCTTGATTCAACTCCCTTCTTGGTCACTTGATCTTTACATTGGTACCACTCCGATCAACGCGGCATGGGGACCATGAAGGGGAGGTCCCCAGCAGTGGCGGATGTAGAGGGGTGCACGGGGGGGGGGGGGAGCTGTCCCCCCAAAATTTGTGGAAAAAGTCAATTATATATGCTTATTATATTAATATATGCACATAGATCTTATTAAATATGAGCAATAGTAGCTAAAAACATAAGAAAATATCAACATTGACCTAAATCCATGTTAATTATCTCCCTATTATTTAAATTCTAGATCCGCCACTAGTCCCCAGCCATGGGTTTCTCACTGGGTCAGCCCGACGACAGTGCACGGCGCTACGGCTGGTCCAGCAGGGCGTTACTGGCATGGGTGAAGATGTCGATGAGGCGGCGCGGAAGTTGGGTAGCAATGTTGAAGGTCGGGGTCCCGTTGGCATTGGCTGATGGAAGCTCGAAATCCCGCCAAAAAATAACACGATTTGTTTCAATCTTGAGACCTGGAGGTGCGCAAGATAGTAAGGAGACTAGAATTGTTAGGAATCCAGAAATACTCGCCGGAGCTCATCGGAATTTTGTGGAGAGTGGCCGGGGGTGCAGTGAGATGTGATTCGGGGAAAATCTAAAATCCCTCGAGCCGGCCGCAAGACCAGGGAAATGAAGTCCGTATGAAGCTTGAGACGTGGTAGGAAGCTGGTTCAGTAACCGGAACTCGGTCAGAGCTGACCCGGAGGCATCGCTTCATGGTGGCTTCCTGTCTGTTTTCACCTTTATGCCTAATCAACCAATTAATAGCATGCACAACTAACCAAGAGGCAACTTTCCATCCGCAAACAAGTAACGATTTTTACGAGGTTCCAAGTTCATAGATATGAACAACAATAAAATTTGGTCACCTTTTGCTCTGATAAAGATCAAGTTCCCAGCAATCCTAAAAATGAAGTTATACATGTCATCTTAATGCTTGGGGAAAACTCAGTGACCAGCGCTGACACTCTATTCTGGTCAAGATAGCATGTAATACAATTTTTAGCCATATGATGCAAAATTGAATAACAAATTAATAACAAAGTTTTTAAATCATATATGTATTAGAGTTAATAAAGTATCATATATATATTTTTTGTATTTGTCAACATAATTAGGTTAATAACTCACTTGAAGCTTAATCAATTGCTGTTCATAGATCAGTTATGTTCACATAACTGTTCATAGATCAGTTATGTTCGACTCTCTCCGGTTCCATATTTCTTGACGTTTTGGAAAATGATATGATTTTCAAAATGCAACTTTGACTTTTATTTTTTTCATAAGTTTTTATTTAAAAGGTGGCATATGTATATTTTTATGAAAAAAATTTAAAGACAAATCTATATATTCATATATTTTCACATTTTTAACCTTAACCATTTTAAAGTTATTTGTAATTTATGTTTCCAATGTGTTTGATCTCAGACATGTTCAAAACATCAAGAATAATGGTATCAAAGTACATTCTCTATTTTTTTTACTAATGACTCAATAGTATTGGTCACTCTGATGTTAGCTGCCCAATACTATTGTTGTACTCTAGAGCCAAAGACTTTTGACCAACATTCACAACCGGAATGCCCTTGTTTCTCGAGTGCCAAGGGCATTCGGTAAAAGGCCAAAAACACTCGGCAAAGAGTTTGCTGAGTGTCGCCCACGGCATAGGCCACTCGGCCTACCTTTTAACGGTAAAGAGCCGTTTGTTGAGTGTTTTTTGTCGGGCACCCTTTAGACTTTCAGCAAAAAAAGTAGACCGAACAGGCAGAAAACAGTGACAGAGACTTTGCTGAGTGCCTGCATGCGACACTCGGCAAACTCTTTTTGTTTGTCGAGTGCTAGGCTTACGACACTCGGCAAACACTTAATGTTTGTCGAGTGTCTGGGTAAATACACTCGGCAAACTCTTTTTGTTTGCCGAGGGCCAACGTCGCGACACTTAGCAAACTCTTCTTGTTTGCCGAGCGCCAGCCTCGCGACACTCAGCAAACATTTAACTTTTGCCGAGTGTTTTTACCCAGACACTCGGCAAAATCTGGGGACTCGGCATAATATGTTTTTGAAATGTTAAAATCAGCTAAAATCACACATATATCACATCACAGGCAGTTTATATAAACCACAAACATATAGATCACATCACAGGCAATTTATATAGAAAAAAACATATAAATCACATCACAGGCAGTTTATATAAACAAGTCTCACACAAAACACAATAAACATGTATCATATTCCAATAGCTTCACACATAGTCCAATATCTTTACACACAGATCAACTACGAGGCCACTGCGACGTATGAGGTGATTGATTTGATGCCGCCGATTGATTCTGTACAAAGAAGAAAAGATTGCATATGTTAGACAAGATTTAAAGTAAAAACAAGCAACTTAAAACATTCATACTTACAGGAGTAGTTGCAGGAGGAGGTGGAGAAGGGAATAGCTCCGGTGGTAGAGGTTGACTCATTCTCTCGCTAAGACTTTGCATCCAGTGAAACATCTGCTCCATCCTCTGCCGCTCGGCCTCCATTCTCGCCGTCATCTCCTCCCTTAGCCTCCTCTCTTCTGCCAGCTCGGCCTACAATATTTCACCGCAATATTACAATGCAAAGCAAAGGTATTTTAAAATCAAAGAACGACGAATAAAACAAAAGTAACCTAGATTGCTTCCATCCAAGACTGTGCAGTGGCTGGTCATGGACGTATGGCCGGGCTTGAACTCGTGCTCCTTGCTCGAATCTGAGAGAGAGTGGGAGTACTGGCCGTGTCGAGTGTGCTGTCGCCAATCTAGTACCGCCTGTGCTTCTTGCCTCCTCCTACCCTCATGACGACTTCTCCATCAAGGTCCTGGGTGCTCGAATCATACTCTTGCCCATTGACCTCTCTTGCCATCTCAGTGTACTCACTGAGGCGGCTATGGACGGTTGCATTGCTGTACGTCGAGAGCGGGTCCTCCGGGTTGTACTCGACGTCGGACATCGCCTTGCCCTTATGGGCCAAAGCCCATGCCTTGAACTGGGAGCAAGGCTGGCCACCATGTGACGAGGACTGCGAAAAAATAGCAAAATGAGTAGAAATTATACAGAATTGAGTGTTATAACAAATAAATGAATTCGCGTACCCATCTAGCCGCGTATTCGTCGAGGCTTAGGTTGCCTTGATGGTGTGGTGCACCTGGCATCATCAAACGACGCTCCCGGCAAGTGTTGTGCGTCTCCTCCCACTCGGTGCCGCACCACTTATTCACCATCTCTTCCCAACACTGGAGATGCTGGACGCACCACCACAGAGGTACCTACACGTCATTAAGTATATGACATATAAGAAGATCAAATTAAGTGTACTAAATCTCAGAAGAAAGCAGTATTAATGTTTTATATTTACCTACAGGTATTTTTCTTGGGGCATCGTCACAGTTCTTGCTTGAGTTTTGGTGATCTTCGTGTCAAGGTACGTAGCATGGTATGTTACAATGGCCTGGACGCGAGCCTCGTAATGCATGTCCTTGACGAGCTTGACACAGGCCCTGTGAGCCACAGTGGCCGCCTTAGCCTCGTATCCGTCCTAGAATCTGAAGAAATCCTATATATAGACGCGATGTATCCAGTCATTATTTAGTAATGTCAAATAAAAACTAAATGTAATGCGAGGAATATATACCCACAGCTCAGTCGTCACTCGCTCCGCCTTGTTGCGAAAGACCCGGTCATCCCGATCTGGTACATCAGGAAAGGCGATGTAGTGGTCCCATGTGTAGGCCGAGTCATGCCCTTCGCCATACGTAATCAGGCCCGAAAAGTGTAGCCTGCACAAAAGACCAAGGATGCCATTGACATGACGATTATGATCACCTATAGCCACAAGCATCTAACCTCTGCCCAAGTGATTAAGATAAATTATTAGTTTCTATTGTGATTTTTAACATATCTAAATGACAACTTATTAA
Source organism: Zoysia matrella (assembly GCA_001602295.1). Lineage (NCBI taxonomy): Eukaryota > Viridiplantae > Streptophyta > Magnoliopsida > Poales > Poaceae > Zoysia > Zoysia matrella. Next base: position 48,619 of record BCLG01000694.1, on the reverse strand, counting down.
GTTACTTACCTAGCACTAGTAGGTCGAATCAGCGGGCGTCTCTCACGAGGTATCGGTCGGGTCGGAAGTGTAGAGGAACCTCGCAACCAGACACCCGACGTTCCAGAGGAAGCTGAACCCCCTGTCGCCTCCTCCTGCTCATCCTGCTCCTGCACCTCCTGCTCCTCATCTTGCTCCTGCTCCTCCTGCTCCTCGTCCTGCTCCTCCTTCTGCTCCTCCTCCTCAGGCGACAACGGAGGTACATGCGACGGTGGAGCTACAGGTGCCTTGCCTCTCCCTCGACCTCTATCTCCACCCTTTCCTCGACCCTTGCTGGATCCCTCAACTGCATCAGAACCTCTTTTGTATAGCGATTTTATCTTCCTGAAACCGCCCACCATCTTTGCTCAAATACCTACAATTAAAAAGAGTAAACCAATCAGCACAGATAAACAAAATGTATTAAAAGAAAATGCTAAAAAGAAAATTAGAAAATGAACTAGTATTAAAAAACAAAAATTAATTATTAGTACGGATCATACATGTATTAAAAATAATCATCATAATCAGGATTAGCTGGATCATAAGTCTCATCATCACTATCACCAATGTCAATATAATCGTGCCCGTGCTTCGAAGGAGGAATGCATCACTGTCATTGCCTAAATGTAATCACTTAAGTAATTCTAAGTCCTTCACATTATAAACCTCATCTCCAGCGTCCTCGTCGATAGCCCTTTCATTGTCTACTTCCATTCCGATCGCTTCGGTTAGGTCTATCTCAAAAGTAACTTCTAGCCCATTTTCTTGAAAGAACTCTCCGTCATATGTGTTGTAATCTTCATTGTTTGGGACCGGTAATTTACCGTGTGGAGATACCTTGTACACAACATCCCAACTCTTAAGACGGTCATCGGTTTGGCACGGGTAAGAGAGATAATAAACTTGTGTGGTCTGTTGAGCCACAATATAGACATCGTCTCCTGGTAAGACGGATGACTGTCGAATTTTGACTAACCCAAGATTAGTGTTTCGTCTCACTACTTCAAGACCAAACCAATGGCATTTGAATATGACAGGATTAAGAGGTTTGCAACCATGAAACGTGAGTTCATATATTTCTTCAATTCTTTCATAATACTCGACCCCATTAAGGCCTTGCGTAAAAACTCTAGTATTTGTCGTTCTTCGATTGGGCCGACTATGCTCATGTTTTGTTGTGTGAAAGCGATATCCATTCACGTCACAACCGGTAAATGATCTGACCCTACGGGCACAGCTGTCGGTGACCTGTCTCAACTCGGCACTCATAGACGCATCGGTTTGGCCCTACGAGATAAATCAAGATAGTTTGTTGTATTATTTACACATACGAGCAACTTATAATGTCAAACTAAGTACGAGGCAAATTGGACATAACCTTATATTTGAACCAAGACATGAAATCGGGCATTCCATTTCCCGCACCCTATCTAAGAAGTGTCTCAGCTTCATGCGGGGTAGGTTCCCTTGATTCACGCCAGAATTGATGATGAAATTCCTGCATGTAAGACTCCACTTTGGAAAGGTTGGTCAATATATATACCATAATATTACGCCACTCTTCATGTTTCAAGGTCTTATGGGTCGCATCACTTGCACTTCCGAGTTGCCCTCGAAAAATGCTGAGGTTCGATTCGTCTTCACCCGCATTGTAACGAGCGGTTGGGTTATGCATGCTAGGAAGGTTGTCACAATAGTATTTTATTGTGAAGTTTGACACCTCCTCTAGAATGTATGCCTCTGCGATAGAGGCTTCAATTTTGCATTTATTTTTACATTTAGTTCCAAGAACCTTTTGACATCTCTCAATTGAATAGCACCAACGGCCATGCACAGGCCCTCCCATTCGTGCCTCGTACGGAAGGTGTAAAATCAAATGCTGCATCGGATTGAAGAAGCCGGGTGGAAAGATCTTCTTCAACTTACAGAGCAACACAGGTGCCATTCTCTCCATGTCTGCAATCATAGTCCGAGATAACTCTTTAGCACAAAGCTGACGAAAGAAATTGCTCAACTCTGCCAGCACTTGCCAGACGTGCTAAGGGACATAGCCTCAAACTATCACCGGAAGAAGCCGCTCAAGCCATATGCGGTAGTCATGACTCTTTAGCCCATTGATTTGCATAGTAGATAAGCTCACTCCCCTCCTCATATTCGATGCATACCCATCAGGGAACATTAAAGTTTGAAACTATTCTAGTACTTCCTCCTTTGTGGCCTCTTCAGAACGAATTCGGCCTTAGGCTTCCTCCATGACTTGCCGCCTCTAGGAGGCGTCATTTCTTACTTTGGTCTATCGCATAACATTGCCAGATCCAATCTAGCTTTAACGTTGTCCTTTGTCTTATCAGGAATGTCCATGATTGTTGCCCAAAGGGCCTCGGTAACATTCTTTTCAGTGTGCATTACATCAATGTTATGTGGAAGTAGAAAGTCATCAAAGTAGGAGAGCCTTCACAAGTCTGACTTCTGAGTCCAGGCATGTTGCTCACCATATCCCACAAAACCACTTTCTTGTTCACTGACCTCTAGAGCATCTATTTGAGCACGAACTGCGGCGCCTGTCATCATCTGCAGTGCAGGCTTTGTAACTACGAAACCTTTCGTAAAGTTTTTGATGTCTCGTCTGAATGGATGGTCAAGAGGGAGAAATTGTCGATGTTTGTCGAACGAAGAATACTTGCCACCCTTCCTCAACCAAATAAACTGCAGAGCTGCCTTGCATATTGGGCATGGGAACTTCTCGTGAACACACCAACCGCAGAATATCCCATACGTCGGAAAGTCATGCAGGGAGTAGTGGTACCAAACATATATTTTTAAAGTTTCTCTTTGTAGCTCGGTCATACGTCCAGACCCCTTCCTCCTAAGCATGGAGCAAATCATTAATCACAGGCTCCATGAACACACTCATTTTATCCCCCAGGTGTTCAGAAATTATCAACGACAAAAATATGTTCTGTCGTTGAAAGAGGATGCTTGAGGGTAAATTGAGAGGATGACGAACACGGGCCAACAAGTATATGGGGCAGCCATCATTCTATAAGGATTGAACCCATCTATTGCTAGCGCAATACATATATTTCGAGCCTCTAAAGCTTTGTCACGATGAATCACATCAAAATAGGTCCATGCTTTAGCATCAGAAGGATGTACTAGCTTCTCAGGATTGTATCAATGTCTATTTTTATGCCACGTCATCTGTTTCGCAGATTTCTCAGTCATGTATAGCCGTTGGATCCTAGATAAGAACGGAAGGTACCGTAAGATTTTCACGGGTACCGCGAGCTGCCTCTTATGACCATCACTAGAGTCTACCTCCAGGAACCTAGAGAATCCACACTTTGCACAGTATTTTGCTTCCGCGTGTTCTTTCCTAAATAAGAGGCACCCCTTCCGACAAACATGTATCTGCTCATATGGCATTTTAAGTGCACGAAGGATTTTCCGTGCCTGATACATATTATTTGGCAGAATGTGATCTTCAGAAAACATGCTGTCAAAAACTGTCAACATAACATCGAACGCATCTCGACTGAGGCAAAACTGAGACTTTACGGCCATTAGGCGTCCAATGGCATCCAGTTGAGAAACCTTTGTCCGGCCGTGAAGGGGTTTTTGTGCCGCAGTCAACATGTCAAAATACGCCTTTGCGGTTGCCTCTGGCTCCTCCTCCCTACCTCCTTCAGCGAAGTGTGCTTGATGATAGTCATTTAACATGTATTCTACCCCGCCATCAACATCATAATCCTCGACACGTTGTCTCACAACCTCGTCTCTCATACGATCGGCTTCACCATGGTAGATTCACCAGGTGCAATCTACTGTACATCCATTCTTGCAAAGATGTTTACCCATGACCAACTTTGTTTGTCGACGCATGTTAGCACATCTGCTGCAAAGACACCAAGTGGCAGGCGCTCCTTTAACCTTGGCAAATGCTAGTTCTAAGAAAGCATTAGTCTTCTTAATCTATTCATCGGTCAACGAACCCTGACTTGAGCGGCCCGTGTACATCCACACACGATCGTCCATCCTCTAACATATCAGCTAGTGATATAAAAATTAATTGCATCTACATGATGTTTGTACTATCTAATAGGTGAAGATACGTCCTAATCCCACCCGAGGATGCGTAGATGGGGTTAGTTTCCATGCTCTGCTTCTATCCGAGACAGAATTTCGGCAGCACCTCCCTATTGTGACCAGAATACATGTCCTGCAAGGGAGATTGTGTATCCGGTCACAATAGAGAGGTGATGCCAAAACTCTGTCTCGAATAGGAGTAGACCATGGAAACTAACCCCATCTACGCATCCTCGAACTGTCCAAAAAGCGTGGACAATTCGAATAGGAGTAGACATAGCAAAGATCTGCATATTTCTAACCGTATCTGTTTTGAACGGGAGACGTCTAACTAGGTTACATGATCTATAAACATGATACCGAAAAAAAGACTTTTATGTCTCACCTTGCTGCCCTTCAAAGTGACAAGTCGAGGACGATGCGATTAAGTCTCTCCTGTAACAAAAAAAAATAATGCCGTCAATGTTGAGCATCTAATGCACTGTCTTTCACAGCTGCTCCTGCCAACTACGTGTTCAACAACCATAACATAGAAGAAAATTCACCTGAGACGGCCGAGGCACGGCGGCGGTGGCCAGCGTGGGTCGAAGTGTGGCGC
>BCLG01000694.1:31539-43745 GCA_001602295.1 Zoysia matrella | reverse complement strand
GTGAGAGAGAGGGAGAGAGTGACAGTCGGGAAGGGCAGACAAATGTTTTTATCGCATAGTTTGCCGAGTGCTCGGATCCTGGCACTCGGCAAACAACTTGTTTACCGAGTGCCAGATCGGTTTTGCCGAGTGCAAAGATCTCGGCACTCGGTAAACATATTGTTTGTCGAGTGCCAGATCGTGTTTGTCGAGTGCTCGGATCCTAGCACTCAGCAAACATAGAGTACTCTTTTTTTAAAAAAAAAAACCGTCAAGTTTGCCGAGTGTCTAGCCTAAGGCACTCGGTAAAGATTTTGTTTGCCGAGTGTCAACCGACCGACACTCGACGAACTGTATTTTTATTTTATTCTTTTATTCTTTCTATAACGTGTTTTACTAAATTTATTCGAATATGCTTTGAAAATACCTTATCAAATTCACTCAACAATGCATATTCCATGCTTGCACGAATATTAAACCATTATTTCATGCAGTTATAACTCAAAATCATTTTATACCAATTAAAGTTTTAGTAAATTGATTAAAATTATCAAACGGATCCGAAAATTCACTAAAATTTCATATGAAACAATCTATGTTGGTTATTTCCTATAAAAAAGTTTTGAAGTGAAACTTTGACTCGACCATCACATTGACTCTAAATCTCAAAAAATCCTTCTCAATAGTAAGATTCTTGTTTGTAGATGCTTCGATTTCTAAGTAGGGTACGTGACAACTTATACGAAACGGGCTCAATTTTTTATCACATATTTCATATATGATATCATGAGATCTTGACAAATCTCATGATTTTCAGACTTTGTTTGTTTTTTATAGAATTTTAAAATAATTCGGCCATACGTTTATGGTTATGTTTCGTGGACAAATATGTTCAAAATTTTCTATTACTTCTCGGATAAGGCTTCACATTAAACTTAATAACATGAATATAATTTTTTCATTCATTTTATTGCAATATTCGAATCACTTGCAGTTCAAATTTGACATATCTCCAAAAAATCTATTAAACAAAATAAATTAACTAAATATAGTAAAAAGACCGAAAAATGTACCAAATTTTAACATGAAGTAGCATACACAGTATGTGGGCAGCAAAAAAGTTAGGAGGGTAGGTGAGGAAAAAAATCAAATTCTTTGCCGAGTGTAAAAAAACACTCGGCAAAATAACCGTTTGCCGAGTGTTCCGAAAATGCACTCGGCAAACATTTTTTTTACCGAGTGTCAAAGACCGGCACTCGGCAAAGATCCTATTTTTGTCGAGTGTCAAATATAGGCACTCGGCAAACCTTAACGGTCGCATATGGATGTTAGTTTTGCCGAGTGCTGGACCTATAACACTCGGCAAAAAAGGGCTTTGCCGAGTCTTTTCTGTACGTCATGCGTTGTTGTTGTGACACTCGACAAACGTCTAGTTTGCCGAATGTCTGTGAAATTACACTCGGCAAACATCAATGCACTCGGCAAAGAGTCGGTTTCTGACAGTGATTGCTTGTGGCCCACAGCATTGTTGTGTGTTCATTGTGACCAACATTGCTTGTGTCTCACTGCAATACCTTATGACCTGATGCCCGTGAAAAAAAAAGCGTTGTGAAGCGCTTGCTTCAGCGCGCTGAAGCGTAAAGCGGAGAGGAAACACTTCTCTTAGGGCCCTAAGCGCTCATAAGGCGGAGGCTGAGCTGCGCAGCGCTGCCGGCAGAGACTCTCCACGACAGGAAGAGATCTCCGGTGACCTGCAGAGCTGCAGCGACGTGTGGATAGGGAGGGTGGCTGCAGGCAAGGTCGGGAAGAGGAGGGAGAAGCCTGTTGGGGCGGCACGAAGAGAGAGAGAGAGAGAGAGAGAGGCAAAGGCGGCTGTGGGAGGGTCTCGGGAGTGGTGAGTCTGGTATTCTGGTCGGTGCTTCTATTTATATGCTACGGTAAGAGAAATGGGCCATATATTAGGCCTGCTGGGCTTTTATGCTATTGACACTTTGTTGGCTGTTTTCTTTTCCTCTTTTCTTTTTTCTTAGCCTTATTTCATTATGTAATATGTATATAATATTGATCGCTTAGTAAAACGCTTAAGCACCCTTAAGCGTTAGGCGGTGCATCACCGCTCGCTTAGCGCTTACCACTTATTTTTCATGGCCCGATACAACATTATCTTTTTCTAAATAGTGCATTAGTATTTGTGGATAGTTTGCCATTTTCTTCCTCGACAAGATCATCTACCTCTTGTTTGAGGCTAAGCATGTCCTCCACTCCAGAGATGAGAAGATGGTATTGATGCAGTGCATGTACATTCTTCCGAGGCAATATGCATTTGGCTCAAATCTCTAATCTCGATCTAACCAGTTAAGCACAAAACTCTTTAACCAACACATCTCATTAAAACCTTACCCACCCAACGAAGTTAAACAAAGTAGTAAATACACATCCTAAAGAATTCTCTTTGCCTACATAAAAGTAGTAAAGGCAACTAGCAATCAAAATTTATAGATAGTTGAACAGCAACACTGAAGCAATTGTACGTGAACAAGCTGGTAGAAGCCAGAAGACGTGAACAAGCTAGCAAGAAGAGAGCCTACGTGACTAAAACGCCGGGGGCGGTGGCCGGAATGACCCAAATTCATGTGACATCTGACCATCGCCGTTGGGCATCAGGTTCGGTGGCAGATTATAGAAAGGCATCGACGTGGGATCTGGCAAACCCTGAGCTCCTGCCGCAGCTGCCCCGCCGTTGCCTCCGGCAGGCGAATCCTCGGGCTGCTGCATACCATCGGAACCAACGGCTAGAGCGGCTGCCGCAGCAGCCTCACCAGGTTCCTCGTCCCCCAGAGGGAGACGCTCGTACGTGGCGTTGGAGAAAGTGGCTGCAACGACCATTACAGGGCCAGACGCCACTAGCTCGCCGACGACTATGCCTCCGACGACCTGACCTTGCCCGCCGGCAAGATAGACAGCGAGCCCGGTGGCTCCGGGCGGGCATGGAGACGGGAGGAAAGCGCCTGAGAGAGACAGTATCTCGAAGCGGCCGTGTAGCGCGACGACGGCGCCCGGCGGGGCCGCGGGCTGGCGCAACGTGACATTGGCGATGACGCCGCTCCCGGTGAGCACGGAGACCCCGCGCTGGCGACGGCTGGCGAACGTGGTCACGGCCTCCATTATGTCAGCGCCACTCGCAATCTCCAGCACGTGCGACCGCAGCGCGTTGGGGCTCTCCCGCGTGATGATGATCGGGGGCTTCGGCTTGTTCTTCGACCCCAGCGGCCTCCCGCGCGGGCGCCTCCCTGATGCGGAGCCCCCTGCCCCCGCGCTCCCACCAGACGCGACAGAGTTGGCGTTCGGGCTGGGCAAGTTCTCTCCCGCGCCGGCCGCAGGGGAGCTCTGAGCGGCGCTCAAAGAGTCGTCATGGTTGTTGCTGCTGCTGCTGTTAGGCGTCGTCGGAGTCGGCTCGCCGGCCCCCGTGTTGCCGCTGGTCGCGAACTGAGCGAGGTGGTTGCGGATATCCACGCCGCCCATGGTCCCTGCCCACCACGCCATTTCCTTCGTCTTCCTTGCCTTGCTAGTCGACTCCTTGATCACACAGTTGCCCTTCCTCAGCCGCTGGCGCCCTCCCTAGAGCTGAGCGGTGGAGAAGAGCAAGAGAGAGGCGAAGAAAAAGGATGACCGACATGTGATGTCCCTTTCTTGATCTATAGCTCTCCCGGATCCTTTTCCTCCATGTCTCTTTCCGCTGGTTATGTGTTGCTTATTTTCTGTGAGCGCATTCACAATGATTAAAATATTTTTTATGGTAGGTTATAAATATTGTGCAAATTGTTCATAAGAAAAAAACAACTAAAGCTATATATAAAGCTATGGCCAAATCATAAAGAATAAAAAATTAGTTGTTCTTCTTCGTCCGCTTTCCCATTGGTTTTAGATATATATTTTTTTTTTTAGATTTTAGTTGTTGCTTACACATTGTGCATTTTATCAACAATTAAAATCAACTTCACATAGACTCTACTCTTATGGATTAGTTGGGCAACAAACATTGTGGTTGCCCTAATGGCGTTGATTGGGAATATGGATTTCAAAAGCTGTGCCTAACTGTGCTAGCTGTACACAGTATTACTTCCTCCCTCACAAATTATAGGTCATTTACTTCTCTAATTTTTCTAAATTATAAATCATTTTTATTTTTAAATGCAACTATGTCTTTTTAATAATTCTTCATCTCTATCTCTCTTACTCGTTTTCAGTACATCTCATATTTTTTATTCTTCTTAATTCTTGTGTCTAAATTCAAAACAACTTATAAATTAAAAAGGAGAGTACTAAGTCTCTCGCTGCCTTTGCCTTTTAAAAACTAATTCCTCGTCTCAAAATATGTGATGTTTTTAACTTTTAGAAATTAATCTTATTAAAAAATTAAAATATAAAAATAAGCAAGTCAAGTTTAATGTACTTCTAAAAATTATCATTTCACAATAAAATAATTAATATTTTCACAAATTTTTAATAAAATAAATAGTCAAAAATAAAAGTTTAAAAATCTAAAAAGATGCTTATTTTTGGATGATGGGTTAGTCAGTACAGTAATAAACTACTCTAAGCTTTTTCAGCATACTCTCTGGTCATAATCCGCTTGGTGAAATTATGGTCGATTTCTTTCTTAAATTTCAGCAAGCTCCAACGTAGTAGTTGACATGTACGTGATTCTCAATTTTTTATCAGATCGTAGTAATTTATGATTTAGTGAAGATGTGATATACAATCGGTTCGGCCTTAAATCAACACGATTCGAACCTCGCAATCGCAGCACCACTTCTCCTCTAGTTATCTATCGTGCATACACGATTGACCTCGCCAAAAAAGCTAATCTTAGCTTAAGAATTATAGAACACAAACAATAACAAGAAAGAACGTAACTCAATTACAAAATATGAATTAAATCACGAATTTGATGTACGTGATTCTCGATCTTCTGTCAGGTCATGGTAACTCTCGATTTGATAAAGATGCGACACACAATCGATTTGAGCTCAAATCAACAAGATTCGATCCCGCAATCGCAAACACCACTTTTTCTTTGTTATCAACCGTACATACACGATTGACCTCGTCTAAAAGCCTAATCCCAGAGTTTGAATTAAAGAACACAAGCAAAGAATAAAAAAAAACACACTCAATTGCGAAATCTTAATTAAATCACGAAGTTAGAAACCAATAAACTGTCAAACGTTGAACTATTTGATAACAGATGAAACTAAACACAAAACTATCCCTAATGATGTGGCTACTATTTATATAGAGGTTAGGATGTCTTTAGGAACAAACCCTAATACTAATGGGTCTAAAAAATATACACGGCCCAAGAGCCAAAAGATAATATCACAGCACTCTAACATATTTTGGATGTCATATTGTTTCAGCGATTCCTGAAGATATAGGAAGTATTTTGCACGGGATTAGATTTATTAGAAAGCTTATCTTCTTAGCTTTTTATCTATATCTAAAATATTCAAAACGGAGCTCGTATATGATCAGAGCATCCGTTTTAGTACAGGCTGCTTCTGGAGTCTGAGTTATACTCGAACCCTGGTTGGATTAGATCTCCTCTGGAGTTGAACGTGATTTGTTGATCTTGAGCATCTTTAAGTACTTTTTTCATGCTTCTCTTACTCTTTACCATGTTTTTAATAATGATAAAGTAATTAGGTAGCAATTTATTTTTAAATAAAAAAAGATTGTGTTTATGAATGAGCTCACTTCTACTCTCAACTGTCGTACACGAGTTTTATTAACATTAATTTGAGAAGTGTTGTTGGTATGTAAAGAAGTGATACCTTATCAGTAGTTGTTCTAGCTGGACCAAATAAATCTCTAAGCTATAAACAAAGTCGACGTCACGGGTGCTGTGAACCACCGGATGATTTGGGAGGCGAAGCTGGACCATCGTGATACGCGCATGCACCCACATGGATCTGTAGCTCGTGGATGGCAGCATGTGGCGTCCGGCTCTCAAGTCTCACCTTTCTGCCCATGCAGATCCTTGCGCCGCTAGCCGCTCTATGGAAAGCCTCGTCACCAAGACACCAACCACCAGCAGCAAGCGTTCCGGCGAGCGAGTGGTACAGACAGGGAGACAACCGGACATGGGTCGGAGGAGCTAGAGCAGTGTGCTGCTCCGAGTAAAATATGGTTTCCTCCCTTCTTTCTCCCTAGGGAAAGGGAGAGCACTACTCCACTAGTGAGAAAAGTCGCTGGGGTGTTCGAGACGCGGCGCGTGGGGTAACGCGCGCATGGGAAAGCAGGAGGAGATGGTGCCGCTGACCGCTGTCGTGACTCGGGGCAGCACGCTAGACGAGGCCGCGATGCCGCCCCGCCCCTTCCCGAGAGCGAGAAGTGCGCTGCTGCACCGGTGCGGTGCGGTCAATCCCCGCGAGGTCGAAACAGTGGTTATGAACAAAAGCTCGACCACGTACCGGCTCGCCGGAGAGAGGAACTTTGGCAGCGTTAGCTAGGCTCGTCATCAACCAGCCGGATTGATGTACAACTAAAACTTTTGAATCTAGACTGTTTTATCACACCAAACTGTTTTGCATGGCTTCAATGTGAGTCACACCTGTCAACATCACTCAGATTTTTAAAAACACATGTGACTAGCTTGTAGACATTTACAATTTATATTGATTTTTCTAATTGAAATCCAAAGGTATATGTAACTACCCAAGTTAGAAATACTACGAAATGTTTAGTAGAATTTGAATAAAAATTATTCTCTAATAGCTAGTGTCGGAAGGTCCAGTGCCGGCTTATAGGCATGACCATAGGGGCGCCGGCCTAGAGCCCAGCCAAAAAAGGCTCCAAATTTTAAAGTGTATTTATACACATTATTAAAAAAATTTATTACTACAAACTCACATATACTCCTACTACCAATAGTCATTAGTCATGCTCTAATTGTTCTACTATGTTAACCATGGGATGGTGGTGTCATATTTTTTCTATTTATATTTTCATCTATTTATCTCTAATTAAACTATGTTTTACATTATTTTGTTTTAACTTTATGGATTATTGCATAAATGCTATTGCCCATCAAAGTTACGTTCTAATTCCAGTGGAAAGCAGCAAAATTATTTTTTATTATTTTAGTGGCTCAAAATTATACCAACAAGGATGCTTGAAATTTTTTTGGTCATTGGAACATTAGTTCATATTTTTCTTGTCATTTGTTCTTAGATATTTCTATTGCTTAATGAATTCTATTGAAGTTTTAACTCTTAAATGTTCAGTTTTTGAAGTGCTAATTAATAGTATATATAGATTAGTTTTACGGTACTCGTCTTGAGGGCCTTTATATTAGATTCACCCTAGGGCCCTACAACAATAGAGCCGGCACTGAGAAGGTCTAGGAGCTGAAGTCAACCTGCTAAGACTATGGGCCTTGACAACACTAGTCAACGGTTCACGACAAAGGCCGGTCCATGATCCACCACAACTCCTCCACACCTGACCCCCACTAGACTGCGAGGGTCGGGGAACATTGTCCGACCATCGAAGGTCGCATGCCGACTCAACTGTTCGACCACCCAAGAGTCAGGCACCGCTTCAAATACCCGACTCACGGGTTGGGAACCACCTCCAACCGATCGAACGACTCGAGTACTTGACAAAAGGATCTGTCCAATTCTCGGTTGATAAGGACGAAAAGGCAACCCTAAAGCCATTCCCATCGTACCCACTGGTGATAGGGTACTATACGTGGCCCCACGGGATAGACCGCCCCTGAAGCACAATTTTTCCACCCTAGACATGGCAAGGATACACAGCAGCCTCCCACCCCCAGGGATGTGTGTCTTGGCAGCTCGAATATGCTTTCGTCCCTACCCATCAAAGGCCAATTGTTTCCGTTGGTGCCAAGCCTTGTAACCCCAGTCTAACCTCTATATAAGGCTATGCCAGGGAACCCTTAGAGATAGAGACCGAGCAACACACATGACCAAGATCATCACAGAGCGCAGCCCTGGGGTTCTCGCTTGAGCGGAAACCCTAGCATCCTTGTAACTATTCATCGCTATTGCTGGAAGTGGAAGTAGGGTGTTACACCTTGATAGTGGTCCAAACTAGAATAAACCACTTAGTCTTTCCGTAGACTAGGCCACATGAATGAGAAGAACGCACACCGCCATCCCCTCCGCATCACAAATCTTACGATGTTGGTGGTACGAAACACTAACAGTTAATGCGCTAGGAAGGGGGTGTACATGTGCATCTCTTCGCTTCGTTGATGACTCCAATAGTCATAATGGTGGGAGAGTCTTTGATCTCTCACCTTTATTTTGGAATTTCACCGTCACTATCTCTTATGATGGTTGATCGTGGAAAGTCCCCATCGACACCACCGGCTAAGCTTTTCACTTCAGGAACATGGACTTCGTAACCAACCAGGACAGTGAGCTGCCCATTCAGATCCTGTACACACATCCGAAGCTGCATGCTGCTTGCGCTGCGAAGAGCGTGGCACACATCATGCTCGCATTGGATTGGATCACGATGAATGGTACATGCGGTGAATGACGGAGGTGAAACACCCATCGACCATTGTTGGCAGTCCTTAAGTACCAATTATGCTGCCAATGAACCTCATAAAATAAATAGAGACTTACTATTTTTTGAACGCATTTTATTTCAAATAATGTAGTTCGAGTTGTACATGGAAAAATACGTATGAGGTTGAAAAATTAACTTTATAAAGTGAGGAAATGCACCAACATGGTGAAATTCAATAAACCGATGAATCCGAAAGCAACATGTGCAAGGAGTCAACCCAAGTCTTCCCACCGACCTTTGAAGGCTATAAATAGGTTCCTTCATCTCCTCACATTGACAAATGCCATATTTCGGAGTTTCCACCCATACTTCAATAGTTTTCGATTGTTAGAGTGGCATTAGACTGGATGAGTCTCTCCCTAGTTCCTAAGTCATCTTGAAGGAACTACTAAGTATTCTTTCTATGTATCTTTTCTCTTTTGTATTGACTTTGACCATGAATAAAGATATAGTTTCCTTTTATTATGTCTAGGCATCACGTGGCAAGGAGGCAATGCATGTTTAGGTGTCTATGCTACAACATCGGTTCAATTCGCTTTTTAGTATGCCTTAGTCCTAACTTTTCTATCCAGAAGGGTTAAGGTATAGTTGGATAATGTGGATATGATGTCCGGTTATTCATCTTCATTAAATGTGGGTGTACCTCATGATTTATAGAGGTACATGGCATGTGGCGACAGCATGTCCCTCTTTTGTCGTTCGGGTATGACGTAGTGCTTGTTAAAGACGGTGCATTTTGGCTTGCTAACCCAAGTCAGAAGGCATCACCCCTGTAGTTTTCGGGTGCCTATAGAGTTAAGTCCTAAACCATATATTGGTTAGATATTGTGTATACTCATGAGACTAATTTAATAAGCACATAAAGAAGTTGACTTGTTGTTAGCTTCATGACCATTGAAGTTCTTCAAAAGGTATGAATGATTTTGGTGATCGAATGAAAACCATGAACTAACTGTTAGATGCAGGTTTATCAATACTATTCTCTACTTCTACGAATTGTTTGCTTCAAGGTTGCTTGGTGCCCCACTGGTTTTCCAAGGGTGAATCTTGATCAAGGCTAAGGATGATTTAGAGTCTTCATGGCTTAGTTTTTAGACCTTGAGTCTATAGGAAAGCCGGTACTATTAAGAGAGGTGGGGGCATTCATCTCGGTTTTACAAGTGTTAGGAAGCATGGATACTCTAGATTTTCTAAGGTACTTGAGTGATCGAAGGAAGTTTGAAGATGCCAAGTGTTGCAGTAGGAAGCAAGAAGATCCCGAAGATGTCAAGTTTCAAAACAGAGGTGTCACCGAACAGTCCGATGAGGTCACCAGATAGTCTGGTTATGGTTGAAGTCAGAAGTTCAGAGAGGCAGTTTTCTGAAGGCAAATTAGAGTAAGTCACTGGACAGTCTGACGGTGTCACCGGACATTCCGGTGAGTGCAGAAGATCAAAATCCAGAAGAGATATTTTTGAAAACGGACTGATGAAGTCACCAGACAGTCCATTGGGTCAGTGGCCAAACATTCCGGTGTCGAGGAAAGGAAGGCCAAAGTCCAGAAGAGGTGTATCTGAAAGTCCAAAGTGAAAGTCCTCGGATAGTACAATGAAGTTATGCAGTGACAGTTTGTTGTCATATGGAGTGAATTCCAGAGAGTGTTTTGTGTCTGTCGAAAACCAGGAGTCACCAGACAGTCCTGTGGTCCCAGTCACCATATAGTCCAGCTCCCAACTGCCTTTTCGAGGCTTCAGACCTATATAAACTGTTGAGAGAGCTGTTGTGGAGGTTACCTATGACCAGAAGAGTTTGGAGCTCATTTGTGAAAGCCAAAGGTCATCAAGGAGAGCACAAGAAAACATCTTGAGAGATCTTGAGTGATAGTGAAGAGTAGCAAAGAGTACATTCCTAAAGCTTGTGAGGTTGTGAAGAGTGTCTTGTTACTCCTAGTCTATGGTAGTCTACACCGGCTAGGAGTTGATGTATGAGCTTCCGAGGAGATTGTGAAATATGATACCAAGTTTGTGAGCGGTTTTGGGTTCTCTGATTGAAAGAGACACCAAAAGAGAGCGCTCGAGCCTTGGAGACGTGCTCTTGTATGAGGATATTATTCGCTACAGCCGAGTCGCCAGTGACTTCACTTTGGGAGTGAAGCGTACCTTTGAGAGCACAATTTTAGAAATGGCGGGAGAAACCGGTACTCTGACGGGAGTGGTCCAACGAGGATTAGAGGAAATAAAAATAGTAAAAAAAAAGAGCAAAAACCTTGTGCAGCCCAAATTCTTCCACCTCTCTCCCCTTGGCCCAGGGCCCAGCCGCCCTTTTTCCCTCCCCTCCCGCAACCCAGCAGGCCCAGTGCCCCATTCTCCCTTTCCCCTCACTAACACATGGGCCCCGCTTGAAATCCCCTTCCCCTACCTCTAACTACCCAACTGCAGCCGCCGGGCACCACGGGACGAAATCCTCGCCACAACTACTGGATTGACATCACTATGCTCTTTCATGAACTCCTCTCCCAAATCCCCCACCTTACCCCTTTAAACGTCCTCGTCCTCCCCCATCCGTGCTCCCCAAACCCTAGCCGCCTTGAGCCACCATCGCGCCACCCCAATGGGCCACCCTAGCCGACGCCAACCCTGTGCCGAGCATCCCGGAGCTGCGCCACCCCTGTCGAGCTGATCCCCTTCACTGGACGTCACCCAGAACAATCACCAGCCGCCGTCGAAATCCACTCTACCACCCCCGTCGTCGAGTCCTCACCTCCGGCCATCCTCATCGTAGTTCGAACCAAGGTGAGAAGCCCTGAGCTCCTCTTTCTGTTTTGATCCTTTTTCTACAGGAATCCACTCACTCAAGTGCTGCCTCGGGTGACGCACCGGCCATGGCGCACCGCGCCGCCCCTAGCCGAGCCGACCTCCCAACCCGGCGCCACCCCCACAATCGTCCGATCTCAGGCCAATGACTGAGATCAGATCAAACCCCACCTCTTTTTGTTCATTTAAAATCTGGTCCATATATTTGAAATTGAACGTCCAGATTAATCCGTTGTTTTTCATATAAAAATAAGTCAATATTCATTACTGCAACATCATGTCGTCATGCTGACGTCAACAAAGCCTTTTTAATTAAATTAAATAGAAAATGAAGGATAATGATTTTAGAATATTATATTAATATAGGATTAATCTTATTAACAAAACTATTAATAATACTAATACTAATGGTAATAGTAAAATAATTTTAATAATTATTTATTATTGATAATTGTCATATTAATAATTTATAATACAACAACAACAACAAAGCCTTTAGTCCCAAGCAAGTTGTGATAGGTTAAAGATGAAACCCCCAGAGACATCTAAAAAGGAGTAACAACTGGCAATAATTTATAATAATAGTAATAAATTATTATCATGGAAATTAATATTATGATAATAATGATAGTAATAATATAATAACTAAGAAAATAATGAAAGGATGATGAATATGATAATCATAATCATATTAATAGTATAATTTGACTATAATAATATTTGCACTACTGATAATAATATTAATAATACCATTAATAATGATTACAAAATAAATAAATAATAATAGAAATATTACTAATATGGAAAATAATAATAATAATAATCACAACA
>BCLG01000694.1:0-25797 GCA_001602295.1 Zoysia matrella | reverse complement strand
TGTGCACACGAAAAAATGCATTTAATGTTATCTCTTTTTACAAATCTGACGGATGATATCTCTTCACAAACACCTCTTATAAATCTAACAGATGAGCTCTTCTGAATCTTTTAGATCTTGGACGTACACGAATCATTGTTAGTTAACAAAACACAACTACTCGGAACAAATATATGAGATAAAAAAAGCTTAATACAAAATAAATTACTTTTAATATTAATATATTATTTTTTAAGATAATATTTTTTTTAGTCCGTAGTATTAGCACGGACATTTGGACTAGTCCCGTAAAGATTTTATCTTAAGATTACACTGGTGTAAGAAAAAATAAAAAAATACATATTGCATGGAGAGTAAATTGCCTCAAAATCATGTTTCATAGGGTAAAATAAATCAAAACATAGTCTACAAAATTATTTGATATTTGGCTGTACTTGAGGGAATAAATTGGACTTTTTTATATTTTTTAATAAGACACATAGTTAAGTATGATATTAAAATTAAACATTGATAATAATTTAAGGCTCCCTTAAGAACACAAGAATTTTTTTCTCATTTCACATGCTTTTCTGTGGAATTGAACCGATTTTGTGAAATTCCGACGTTCTAAAAAGGGCTCTAAAACTGGTGGGAGAATCTCCCAACTTCTCATCCAGCCCCGTTTGGAATGAAATTGATTCCTGTAAAAATTTTAAATTTTTCTATAAACTAAATTGATTCTTATGAATTTTTTTGCAAAATTACTGTAAAGTTTCTGCGTTCCAAACTAGCTCTTAGTTTGAGACAAATTTTGAGAACTCGAAGATATAATCAATTTTTTCTAAACAAATTATAGGCTTGTACCATTAGAAAGCCGGACTTGCATGCATATATGCGACTGAAACTAGAATTGGAATTGGTAATAGAAAAGGACTCCGTATTTTTTATTTTTTATTGTTATTAGTACATGCCTACATGTTCGGTTGATCGCTCGCTGTGCTGCCCAGTCCGCGTTGAAGCAGGGCGGGTCATGCTCTTTCTTTTTCCCCGCAGACCAACATACACGGACAAGGTCTCTCTCTGCGCAAAGAACACGCGCCTGCCGCTCTTGATCCGGACCACCGCTGCACCGGCGGTCAGCGCCTCCTCCAGGTGAGATCCGAGCCCTCCTCTCCCATCCTCTAGAAAATTCTCCTTTCTTCGTTTTGTACTTTGACATTTAGTTGGACATGGTGCTGATGGGTCGATTCCTTCGCGAAGGCGGGCGCAGAGGCAGCACGATTTCGTCCCAGTCGGCGATGATATGAGGTTTGGGAAGGGGATTTTTCATATCTCCGAGAGGGGATCTGCTGGCGTTAGGTCGTGAGGTCCTGATACCAATTGCTGCTGTGTTTTGCTCGAGGACGGTGTAATTTCCCTTATCTGAAAGATTTCAGAGATTAGGACCACGAATGTATCTTCCGATTCTTTCTTCACCCTCGCGTTGACTTGCAAATGTGTAACTAGTATTACCTAGGATCGTCTTCTCTGCATTATGGATCATAGTGCTAAGTTGTTTCACGCATTGTTTCCCCAGGGTGTGATCACAATCCATAATGGAGCTCCCGGTTGCTGATGCTGGGACAGAGAGAGGTGAAGGCTTGCTCCTCCAATGCCCGTACTGCGATTCTGAGGCAATGCACAAGCTGGCACAGATCCTGCTCCCTGGCCTGGCCGCGGTATGCGTCGATGGCACCACCGGTGATCTGTTCCGAAAGCCCTCTGCTGTCGCCGTAGATCTGAGGAAGGAGATGGTTGACTACATCACACGGAGGAGTGAGACCTTCATATCCGACGCTCTGATTGAGTCGGAGGCGAACCAGGACCCTGAGAACGAAATGCCAGATGACCCTTTTGAGATCGTTTCGATCTTCATGGATGATTTGAGCAGCACCAAGAGGAACATTATTGGCCATGTCTCTGGGTGGCTGTTGAGCGACAGCCGTGAGGACAAGATCGATGAATTTGTCCAGGAAATGGAGATGACCCGCTTCTGGCCACTGGAGAGGAGAGAGGCTATTGCCGAGGTTCTCCTCAAGAATGTGGACCTCAAGACCAAGTTCCACTGTCCTGAGAAATATGAAAACGAGGAGCGGCTTGCTCATCATAAGGAGCAATGTACCTTCAGGCCTGTTATTTGCCCAAATGATGGATGCCGGGCGACTGTTTCTGTCCGTTGCATGCAAGAACACGATGCAGCTTGCCCATTCAAGGTTCTTCTCTGTGAGCAGAATTGCGAGAAGCGCCTCTTAAGGCGTGACATGGATAGGCACTGTGTCACTGTCTGCTCAATGAGGCCCATGAAGTGCCCTTTTGGCTGTGAGTCCTCATTCTCTGAGAGTAAGTTTGAGGAGCACCGTTTGGAGTTTCTCCAGCCACATTTGGTTAAGGTCCTTAAGGTGATTCACAAGAAAGGGCTTTCAGAAGATGAGCTGAAGGAGCGTGCGCTACTGCTGGAGAAGGTAAGGCTTTTGATTTCTAATAGTTTAGGCAAGATGCTATTCCTTCAAAATGGCCGCTCTCTGGTTCTCTTGTTTGCTGTCAAAAAAGTTGTGATAAATTTCATCAATCGGCCAGTGTAAATTGTTTACTCCTTACAACAAATAATTCATGCACTTGTTTTGCAGGCTGATGATAATGGCAAGCTAGCGAAAGCTCGAGATACAAGATCTCTTACTAATGTCGTGAAGGATCTTGAAGCCAAGATGAAAAATGATCACCCATAAGTTAAAGAGAATGGTTTGTTTTTACAAACAAACTCAAGATGGATATATTGACATGGTTTTAGCTGAAGAATCTGTTGCTACGCACAGTATACAGAGAAGAATATAAGCTCTGCTTTATTTTATAACTACTTTTTGTTTCATTCTTTTTCTTCCCTTGAGACAAATCAGTATGTATATTTTACTATTATTTTATCCCACCAATTTTGAAAGAGTTTACTATAAATTTTGAAAACAAAAATCAAAGATTTGTTTCTGAGGGCCTCTTTTCTGGAGTGATTTTACTGAATGTCCAGATTTCCTAATCAGCTGGTTCGAAATTTACAAAAACTGGACTGGAACAATAAGTCATGTTTTGGTGTATTTGAAATTTGAAAACATGCACACACACACAAGCGTCGAGGATGGTGTCTTTCGAAGATAGCAGCTGTGATGATGTGAAGGCTTTGCACCATTAACTTGCGCTTTGTGACTATGCACTTCCATAAGATACTTCATCACCAATAACCACCATACGAGCAAGATCCATTGCTGAAGTGGTAAAACTGACTAGAGTCTCTCACAATGATCTCATGCTCAACGTTTTTGGAGATGTACATGAGCGCATTGTGGCAATCCCTGCAAACACGAAGATTCTTTGTGATCCTTACGGATAGCAAGGAGACCATATGCAAGAGCAAGAGCAAGCTTCTCGCTATGCTCAACAAGGACATAGCCCATTGTCATGATACGGTCAATTAGCCTCCCCAAAAGAGAATACTTCCTCCGTTCCAAAATATAAGCATTTTAGATTTAGTCAAAATCAAACTTTTATCACTTTGACCACTAATAATAAAAAATTAATAATATTTTATCAAATAAATATTATGTTTTTTTAATTCATCATGAAATAAGTTTTCATAAAAAATATCTTTTATATTAGAACTGATGTAATTTTTTAGATATTATTAAGTAAAAGTTAAATGAGTTTGAGTTTATCCAACTCTAAAAATGCTTATATTTTAGAACGCAGGTAGTATATCTCTGGAGAAGGGATACGATCAATCTCCAACAAAGAATGATGCAGTGCCCATCTTACGATCTGCACCCAGCTGCATTTTCTTAATCCTTGAATTCTTCATCAGTTTCTTATTCTGGCTACCTCCTTCCACCGCCTTGCACAAGCATATATATGTTGGAAATAAGGGTGTAGGATCCATCGTTCACTGCTTTCATCTCAATCAATTTGTTCATAGCATATTCAGCAAGTTCCAAATTTGAATATACTCTGTAGGAACTAAGTAATGCGACCCAGATTACTGCAGTAGGCTGGACGACTGGAAGAAAAACAGCTGGGAGCAGGAAAAAAAAAGAGCCTTTTCATTGCAGCCTTTTCATGGAAAATGGGTTAAGCTAAGCCCTTCCCCAATGCAGATCTCAACCAAGCTAAGCTGTTAGTCCAATAAAATGCTTCGTTTGCAGCAGGATAAAAACAATGCGCCGTCTATTCTTAAATTGTTATCATTAGAAGAACAATTTTATTTATTTGTGAATTAGAATTTTGTTATAGGGACAACAATTTAAAAATGGTTAAAAGGTCCTGGCCCAGGCAATTGGGCAGAGGGAAGGATAAAGATTACTGAGCAAGAGTTCCACAGGGACACGCTTGGCATGGTCAAAAGAGTGCTCTTTTTTGATAGCGAAAGGTTAAAGGTGATAAAACATGGAGGTGAAATAAACGGTTTTATAGTTTGGGGTTACAAAGACTTGGGGCTAAGGAAGTAACTTTGGACTTATTCCATCTAAAATGAGCCTGACAGGCGGTGTCAGAGAACAAATAGTACCAATGAGAAGAAAATAGAATGAAGCAGCCGACCAGGCAAGACTAACTTGAATCCTGAGCTAAAAATAGAAAATAAAATGCATACCGCTCGATTAATCCAAACAAATTAACGGCTCTCATTTGGTCCAGAGGCGTGCTGGTGTGCATTATAGACTTATTCTCACGGAACTGGAGGCAACACGGCAAGCAAATTCATGAGTTTGTTGGCAACCATATTCACATGTTTATTAAATGGAACACCGACGCTACACAATGGGAACGGAAACTGCTATTCTTTACATAGGCCCACTGTACAGAAGTTCACAATGGAAACAGAAACTGCTATTCTTTACACAGGCCCACTGTACAGAAGTTCAACTCTTGTTTCTCTACAAGGACTAGCAGAGTACCAGGTTACACTCTTATTCAACTCCCAACTGACTTTGTACATTGAACATCTACGATCAGCTGAATAAATAGAACCAAGATATAAAGCAGAAAAGGTGTTACATGTCTGGAACTAATATGTGACAGCGCGAACAGGTATATGGTCTTTAAGCAATTGATCCATAAGCGAACAGCCAAGCTTTCGATACTGATGACTGATCTTCAAGCAAAGCTGACTGAGCGAGCCCCAAACATTAAGTACCTGGTGGCCTTGGCAACATAGAGTTGGCAAGATCTTCATTTAACTTTACTGGAAGAGGCGGCATCTGCCTCATTATTTCAGGAACATCACTTATCCTGCAACCAAAAAATCAAATCCAGTATGCAATCACAAAGATCATTAAAGGGCAGCAACTGCTTACCAATAAATAACAAAAATCATGTTTTATCATATTAGTGTTTAATTATTTCAAATGATTCAATAGAAAGTGAGCTCAGCTTAACAAGTTAAAAATGGAAAGGGCATCAGAAAAAAACAATAGTAAAAAAGGAAGATTAAACCTGATCATAATGTGTCCAGTTTACAAGAAGGCAAAAATAAATTGATGGTACAGAGACTCCAGAAAATCAGTCACTCATGCCAGTAATATCGCTTAAGAAAAGAACAAAGCAAATGGCAGAACTTACTCTTTGATGACTGTAAGTATATTATCCCTTGTTTGGCATAAAAGAGAGAGGTTATCATGTACCTGGAAAATCAGAACAGCAGATATATAAAGTATCGATCAAATATGGGAGGCCTTATTGCAACTGAACAACACAATAAGTTATAATGTAGTTCATATTTCAATGCATATTATGAGAACTTTTGGGGTCCTAATGTTCTCCCTCCCGTATGATACACACATCTCTGTGACTGTAGCTAGCCATTTGTGACCTGTGGGTCACTGACAACCAGAAGTCATGCAAATGAGAATCTGGAAAATACCTTCTAGAACAAATTGTAGAGTAGCTAAAATGAATCATTTGGTCAATTACTAACACTTGTGCCAAAAAATTTGGAGTTTTGAAATGTTGAGTTACAGGATTACTATTGAGTAACAATAACTGGTCCATACTCAAAAGCATACCTAATCAATTTCCTCAGAAAGTACCATCGTTTTTTTTCCCTTCATAATCATAGCAACCTATAATTCTACTATGCATAAAATCTTGTTACATTAAAGCTGGATTTTTTTTTGAGGGGGTAAACAGCAAGGGAAGCCCTGCTGTAATCAAAGCTGGATGTTGAGAATGTGTTACACAGAAGACAGAAAGAACCTGCATGTTTGAAATATTTGTGTAGATTTGATTTAGGATTTGTGCATTGTGCTCTAGAAGCTGTCCTGTGGGGCCTCCAATTGCTGCAATAAAAGAAAAAAAATGAAAATCACTAAGTATGTCATAAGAAAATAATGGAATTCCTAGAACATGATTTCAAGATATCTTCAAAAGTGAACAGTTCCTTTCTTTCTACACATGTAGGAAACATTAGACTGCATCACTGTCATCGTTATTTTTTATGAGTGATGTCTGTTATAATACAGAAAAAACAAATAGAAACAATGTACGCTATTACAGAGCCACTTGGATAGTTCTAGCAACGTCAACTTGCAAATTTTATCCAAATGCCAAATTTTTTACTTGATAGAGGTTCTGGAGCAACTTCAGCTGCCCATGGAACAATTCTTTCACGATAATATATATAAAAAATAATTCACAAATCCACCAAAACTTTGAACTTAATAGTCACAAACCCATCAAGTCTCGAACATGTTTCACAAACCTACCAAAATATTAGGGTGTGGTTTCACAAAGTCACCACTTTTTGCCCCATACAGTATTTCACTCCCCTGATCCCACACGTCAGTTGCATAAATTCTAAAACACATATTGTATCACCTTGTTATATGATGTTTGTCAACACGATATACAGTTTCAGATGTGTACAAGTAACATGTTGGACCAGAATATCAAAATACATGAGGCAAAAAAAAATGGTGGCTTTGTGAAACTACAACGTAAATTTTTGGTAATTTGAGAAACATGCTCCTAACTTGGTGGGTTTGTTACTATAAAGCCAAAGTTTTGGTGGGTTTGTAAGATTAACTCATATATCAAAGAGACCTCAAAAATGATTATACATATAAATAGGTACAGTATATGACCTGAGAAGTAAGGAAAAAGTTACAGGCAAGTATTAAGGATAACAATATCACAAAGAAAGTACTAAAAGTGAACATTGGTGTAAAAAAAAGAGAAATCAATAAGTATGATAACTAATCAGCAAAATATATTTTTACCTTTGTATGAGACATCATCATCATCTATAGGGAGAACAGGAAGAGTATATGGTGGGGCGTTAGGTCGTGCGGCCAGTTGTGCTGGACTTTTTGATGAAGACTCAGCAGCTTTTTCCTAAAAGTAATTTGTTAAGAAGATAAAAAATTTTCAGTCATGGCAAACATAGATTATCTATCAACAATAAAGTTGAATATGATTTAAA
Organism: Zoysia matrella; assembly: GCA_001602295.1. Lineage (NCBI taxonomy): Eukaryota > Viridiplantae > Streptophyta > Magnoliopsida > Poales > Poaceae > Zoysia > Zoysia matrella. The sequence goes on along the minus strand of BCLG01000694.1, from coordinate 18,323 downwards.
AGTTTTAAATGTCAATTAGTGAAGTTGCTTCTGAACATATATCTCAATAAATGGCAACATTGGTGCTGAAATCTCGTAAAACTCGATTTGCCTTTGAAAATGAAAAACTAACCTCTCCAAATTTTCTTAGAGCCAAAGTAAATAAACATCATTCTTTTATAAAAAATCACATAGTGCATCTTATTTACTATCACAAACAATAAGAACTATCAAGGAAACAAAATATTGAGGATAAGAGAAAAGAGTATGAAGAGAAATTAAGCGAGAAATGAATGAAAACCTTCTTGTCTTTGCTTTTCTTAGATAATTCCTCCTTTTTCTTGTTACTCTCTTTTTTCTGCAGGAGACGATAATATAGGTGAACATTCACAGTATAGTTTGCTAGGCAGCTGAAATCTAGTGCACATATTACATGAAGAATGAAATGAGTTATTTGAAAATTTCAAACAGATATGTTTATTTCTAGACATAATTGCTAATCAGTTTGCAGGGAAGATTGGAAGTACTTCTGATCCAACTGATAAATGGGAAAGCTATGGTGCAATGATTTAATATTTAAGTCTACAAGAGGAAAAAAATGAGACCGGGAATGGCACTGGTGGTGATGAGCTGGTGATGTTGGAATATGTTTGAGCCCCTTTGGCATAGCTTTTGTCGAAGTGATTCTCATATGTGAAGTGATTCTGCGGCTGAAAGTGATTCTATTTGATTCTTTAGAATAAACTATTTGAATCATGAATCAGGACGGAAAATCACTTCACAAAATCAGGAGAAGCTACTTTTTTCAGCTCCCACCTTCTTATAGTTCATTTCAGAGAATCACTTCTCCTAAAAAACAACGTTTGATATAGCTTCTCTGATCAGTTCCGTGGAGCTCTGCCAAAGAGGCCCAATCTATAATTTGTAAAATATATCTGCCAAAGGCGCCCAATCTATAGTTTGTATAATATAGTTACCCATATCAGACATTAGAGAAAGATGCAGGATGTCTTCCAAAAAGAAAGGACCACAGGTCATGGTTTTGGAAGTGCAATCTGCATTTCAATGCAGCTACAATTAATGCATCTGAATGGCTGAAACTGTTATATAACTACCATACTAGCTTGGTATAGAAAATTGAAAAGTACATCAGTCACATGAGTGCACAGTACCAATACAGTTACAGTGAGCAAGCTGACAGTCAGCATCAGCTACACTCAGTAAAGGATAAGGTTGCTACATACAAGAGCTCTATGCTAGTAACTATGGAAATACCATTTAATGAAACAAATAAAAAAGTTCATCAGGTATGCAAGCGTTATTTGTATAAAAATGAGCTAGCTCAAAAGAAGACAAAAAAGAAACATGTAGATTCAACGTATAAGTCTGTAAAATATAAAATGTTCAGATTCTCTGCAGTTCCCAACATGTCATGCACAAGCTGAAAGCTATATTCTCAGCTTTATTAGGATTCATGAAAAATTAAATGCCTGAACAACAAGAACAGAAGTGCTCAGCATCCAACTTACAGCCATCCATCTGCAACGCAAGGCTACATCCCGAACTGTCTTGTCCGGCAGACTCATAGCAATTTTTGCATAGCGAGCTACAGCTGCATCAGCCGCATACCTACAACAGTGTGTAGTCACATAATAAGATGGATTTATTTACCTTCACTACCATTGCCTCCAATTGAAGGAATCCAGTTTGCTTACAGCATCACAAATTCACAATTATATCATCTTATAACAATCACAGTGACCTGCTAACATTTATTCTCAGAAAAAATGCATCATAAAAGGTAGTAATGCATATCTAAATCACCAGTTATTCTCAGAAAAACTATACGATGTTAAAGTTGACTGTGATCCTCTTCACCTGAGTAAGTAGTCAGGCCTAAACCTTGACAGCATGATATTAAATGCAAGCCTACATAATTTAAGAAATAATACAAGACTATCCAACAGTACCATGGTGTTATAGCTTTCCGGTTTCGACCACTACTTCACATTGCGCAACAAGCTGGTAAAACTCTACGTCATGTCGTCATGATAATTAAATACAAATCCCTAGTTTCGAGAAAATGAAAAAATGCATGACTCATTATAACTTGCATTGGCAATTTATCTTTTTCCATCCATCCTACCAAGTTAGTCTACACAAGTGCACAACAAGTTCACAAGACCTGAGATCCATCATATACCAATTTATGATAGTACATAATACTAGTACATGCAAGCAGGATAAAGTAGCAGCTACAAAATCCAAAATACTAGATTAACATAGAGGACAGGAAATCTTTGAAAGGCACTAGTCCATGAATGAGGATTTTTTTTTGGTCATAATAAGCCAATATGACTAATCCAGGACAGGAACTAATCTATCGCCCATTCCTGGTACAGCTAGCAGTAAAGAAAAATAACAAGTCAAATAAGTATACTAACTACCAGTCCTAAAGTTCAATAACAGCTCCTTGAAGCTACACTGAATGGCTCCAAGGACTCTTACATCAATGCTCATCCAGTCGCACAGTTCATACTAACTAAACCTTGCCCCAATAAGAAAGTAAAGCGAAACACAGGTAACTCACTTGGCCAACCCGTTGTCAAGCAGGGATTGCTCCTCCGGTGACCACTGCACGGCTAACCCTGGGTCGTGGCGCAGCGCGGCCACGGTGCTTGCCGCTACGCCCTGTTGTTGTGGCACCGGTGAAGGGAGGTGGTGGTGGGGCCCTCCAAGGGACCCCGAGGGGTCGGCGTTCGCCCCCATCGCACAGCGCGCAGACGCAGCCGGGCCGGATGACCTAGGGGTCGGCTAGGGAATCCCACGAAGGTTCCGCCCGATTCGACGGAATCCCGCGCGGACGAAAACGAATTCCCTCTACCCAAGGGAGGATGGGTGTCCGTACAGACAGCTACGGCGGCGAGGGCTTCGGGACGGCCGGCGGCGAGGAGGGGAAGGGAGGATATTGGGTTTTTTTTTTTTTTGTTCGCGGATTCTGTTAAATACGATGAATTAATGGATGGTTGGATGGGCTTACAGCCATTAATCGACTGTTTTTTTAAGCCTTCCCCTAGTTTTGCCTGTATCCGGAACGGAACTGATGAGTGGGCTGGTCGGTGAGTTTGTTTTCTTTAGCCCACCAGTCCGTGACATTTTATCTCTGTAATGCAGTCGAATTAGTTTTGCCATGAATATTTTCTTTATATATTTATATAAAAAATATTTATAAACATGATGTAAGTATTTCAAACAATAACACGTGCATGAATTGAATGATGCATGGCAGAAAAAATATGTAAGGTGTTATACAATGACATGTAACATGAGTCAAATGATACATGACAAAAAAAATACGCAAAGTGTCATACAATGACGTGTAACATGAGTCAAATAACGCGTGGCAAAAAAAATGCGCAATGTATCATGCATAAGATGCTAGGTGTATAATCAAGTGACATATAAAGCGAAAATATATGAGTAATGAAAAATATACCATTAGAACTTTGCCGGTTTTTAAACATATCACCGCGGAGTTAATGACCGAGGAATCCATCTGTTTCAAGATGTGCCCCACAATGCAATTATATATATCTACAGTAGACATCTTGAACGGAACCAGAAAATGTATAGTTGAATTGTAAAGATGGTGGTGAAATATTGACATCTACTAAAAATAAGAGTCAATTCTTTATTGGTCATAAAAAATTTGAAGTTTTTTATTAGCCTCTTAAAAGTTTAAATTCTTTTATCAACTATTAATATTAACTTTTTCGTTATTTTTAATAGATGTCAATATTTTACTATAAAAAATTAATAGGTCCGACACAAGCAGGACCGTAGAACATGCTCGAATCGGGTCAAAATCAAGAGGCGCAATGCAGGCCCATTAAGCCGAGCCAGATGTGTGTTTTGGGTGCCTTTGATTGGGCTAGCTTTTGGGCTGGTCAAAAGCCCAATCAAAGAGGTGAGCTGAGACAAGTTCTTTAAAAAAAGTAGCTTTTTCCTAATACAAAAACAAAAAGCTTTTGTCGGCTGTGAGCGGCGCTTATATATATTATAATTATAATTATATATTATATAATTATAATCATATAGTATAATTATAATTATATTATAACTATATATTTATAATATATATAATTATATAACTATAATATATAATTATATATACTACATAATTATAGTTATATAGAATTATTATTATGAAATTACATATAATTATATAAATTACATAATTATAAATATGTATAATAATATATAGTAATATATAATTATGATAAGACTATTCTTCACCGAGTGTAGAACACCCGGGTCGCACTGCTGCCCTTCGACCGAACCAGGCGCACGCGTGGGAGTGCGGGACAAGCGAGCCAGGCAAAAGTTATGTGAGAGGGGACGGATCCAATGAAATCAGGCGAGGATGGTAACGGGTTTCAAAATTTTGCCACGCCCGCACGCGTTTGCAGCCCGTCGCCGCTGCGATTCAAGCCAGGTCGTTGCCGGCACCGTGATTCCAGGTTGCTGTCGCTGTCGTCGCGATTCCAGGTCGCACCCTAACCCATCCCCGACGCGCTTCTCTTCACTGCGACGGGAGTGGCTTTCCGGACCCATCTCCGACGCAGCAACGGCGACTCCCGGACCTATCCCCGACGCAGAGGTGGTGGCACAGTACCCAGCGCGTCCTCCTTATTCCCCACCGAGCTGCCCCCTCGTCGACGCGAGAGTGACGACCCCTGGTCATAAGCTCGTCCTCTCGGTCCCCACCGCGCGTCACCGCCTCCGCGTCGACACCAGAGCTCCAACCCCCGTCAACGCCTCCGTGTCTATTCCAGTAAGGAAATACTAACACTTACTGAATGGTTTCGTAAATTACTGATGATATCCAAAAATTACTAAATGTGAGGAATCCTAATGTCGTTCAAAATATACTTCAGTAATTTCAGCAGCCAATAAAACAAAAACATAACTTCAATAGACAATGTGAAACAACATTCAGTAATTTGATTCGGTAATTGTTTTGCCAATCTGTATGTTATTGATTTGGTTCAATAATTTAGCAATATACATTACTAATTTCACAACCAACATCTGTTTAATAACCAACTGTATGTCATTTTTCCACTTGTAGGGTAATCGAAGAGACCATGGCTCTAGAACCGTTACAGGAGGCATCATCCACTGTTGGTGCTAATCAAGTGATAACACCACCTCTCCCTGCTCATACTCAACTCACACAAGCAATCAGTCCTGCGTGGATTCAGAATCCACTGCGATATAAGGCAGCTCTGACGCTACCGATTCCCATCCCACCAGAAAGTATGATTACTCTTGAAGTTGAGATGTTATACACACAAGAGTCCTGCGTTATGACGAAAAAATTATATTACGAACAAAAATGCATGTGCTAGTTGCCATAGATGATTTTACTAAATAATTAATATATGCAAGATCCGAAAATCGATGTGAGGTTTATCCCAAATCTAGATATGCACTTTGAGACCATGGATGAAGCATTTGAGTTCTACAAAACATACGGATTGCTTGCTGGATTCAATGTTAAAAAACAAAAAGAGATATGGGAACCGTGCATAGGACTTTGAATGTTCATTCGAAGGAAAAAATATATAAAAGTCTAGGGACAGACTGTGTATGAGAAAAGACAACAAAGAGAGTGGGATGTAAAGCAATGATTTGTGCCATCAAACCAAAGGATGGAAGCAATAGAGTCTTTTTCAGAAGGATTGTCCTCAAGCACAACCACATCCTCGTCAAGTATGACTAAATGGATTAAAGCTCCCAAGTTGAAACAGAAAGAAATAAATGACATGATTGACAAGTTACATAGGGCTAAAGTGAAGCATGCTAACATTATGGGTATCCTTAGGGAGTCTGTTGGCGGATCAGAGAATAGAAACATGACAGAAAAGGATGTTCAAAACAAGTAGCAGCTCAACTCCTATGTTCGATAATTGTTGAATAATATTCTTATATTCTGTAATTAGTCCTTGATAATCAACTAACAAAAAGCATCTCTTACTGTTTTTGTTTGTAGGAGAGTTGTTTTGGTTCGTGAAGAGGGAGCCGATGATATACCGAAGTTGCAAGCATTCTTCGAGGAATGCAAAAACAACAATTCGCAGTTCTTCTACAAGTTCCAAGCAGACAACAAAAACGTTGTGCGGAATGTATTCTGGAGTCATGCTAGTCAGCAAGGCCACTATAAAGATGATAATTAGTCTCACATGTTGCGTAAGTTACTGATCACTGAATAAAATATTACTGAACAAAAAATCTCACATGTTGCAGATTTTGACGACGTAGTCACTTTTGACATGACCTACATTACAAACAGATACAACATGCCTCTGGCAATATTTGTTGGATGCAATAGCCAGCTACATAATGTTATATTTGCCCAAGCATTATTATGGGATGAACGAGCGGATACATTTGAATGGGCATTTAGACAATTCAGTATATGCATGAGGAACAAAGATCCCATAACAATATTCATAGGTATGAAAATACTGAACTCATATTCTGAAATTACTGAAAATTTGAACTCATATTCTGAAATTACTGAACAATGAACTGTTTCAATCTTTGGTATTTTGCAGATCAAAAAAATGCTATGGAGAAAGCAATAAAAAACTTGTTCTGTAGTACATATCACAGATTTTGCAGGTGGCATATGCTAAGAAAATACAAAGATCCACTGAACCAAATATCTGAGCAGCATCCATGATTGTGTGACTAGCTCATTTATGTGATTAACCACCCACTGAATCCTACTGAGTTTGAAGATGCATGGAAACAAATGGTAGTTGAATTCAATCTGCACCAGAAGAAGACATTCAATAAGCTTTATGATGAGAGAGAAATGTGAATTGCATCGTACATCAAGGAGATTTTTGTGGCACTAGTCAGTCAACGCAGAGAAGTGAAAATATGAATGCCGTGATAAAGGCTGGCTATGGGGACAATGGTACCCCGATTCATGACTTTGCGAAATGGTTCCTAAATGTCCTGGATCACACTAGGGAGAATGAAGCAAGGGAAAGGTACAACTCACAGGTATGCCAACAATAAACTAAATATTCCGTAAAATTACTCAATGGCATTGTAACCATGCATCTTGATTATCATTTTTCTTTAATCTTTTTGCAATCAGAAAGCCTTACATCAACATACTATGGGTATGAAACACAACTCAGCAAGCTGTACACTCGAACTGTATACAAAAGGTTCAAGATTACCATGAAGTCAACCACAAAATTTTTTATTTGTGAAAATACTGAACGGAATGGCTACTAACTGGTGGAGCACCGGAAAGAAAAAAACTGGTTTTCCCTAAATTCAACATGCATTCAATGTAAAAGCTATATACAAGCAAGAAGCTCTTGAAGAATCTTTATTCAGCCACGAGTGTATGGCCTAGGAGCACACAGGTACAGTCATTAAGCATGGTAATTACTGAATTTATAAATAATTACTAACGAATCTCATGTAAATTACTGAGTTCATAATTAATTACTGAATGATCACAGGGTTGTTCTGCCCGCACTTCACACATCTTTACGTGGATCATATACCATTAAAATATATCTTGAAATGCTACCCACGAGATTCATTTGTAGAAACTGGATTTGATAGACATGACAAGATGTTCCAAGGTTCAGATGGTGACACAAAGGCACATTGAACTTCATCTATCCTTGGAGATCTGTTCAGGTTTCAAAGGTCGACAATAATGTCAGCAGAGGTAAGCAAATTACTGAGAAATACTTTGCCAACTTATATGTTATTGATTTGCTTTCCATAACTTACTGGATGCTATCAGAAATTACTAAAATGAAGATTACTGAAAACTGTCTGTAAAATTACTGAGCAGGCAATCAACAAGGCTAACGCTATCCTAAATGATGCAATTGTAATCCTGGATGCAATATCACATGATGTAAGTTTACCGAATAATGCACATTTTGGGGCTGCAGGCACATCAACTATGCCAAATCCTTGTAAAACTAGTGGGCAGGAAGAGGCTAATGTTTCAGCCTCTGCACCTCCAATATCAACCACAAAAGGCAGTCGCAAGAGAGGATTAGAAAGTGAAGATATTCCCGAACCTCACTTTCAATGCAACAAGACAAAGAAGAGAAGAAGATGTGGTAGATGTGAAAAGTTTGACACAGCACACAACCGTGCAACTTGTGAAAGAGCCCATATCGAAAATGCAAGAGGCGGTCCCACAAAAAGGCCAAGAGGGAGGCCTAGAGGAAGCGGTCGTGGAAGGGGATGCATGAGAGAAATTAGACAAGGAGGTGAACCAGAACCAGAAAAGTTACGACCGACACCGGGATTATCTTGGAAGACGTCCAATAAGTTTTAAATGAAAAACATCACAATTACTGAATGGACAAATGTAATTACTAAAATTACTGAATGTACAAATGTAATTACCGATATGTTTATGGCACATACATCTAAACAGGCCTAAAAGAAGCGTTGGAGCAATGGCTGTCGGGCATGGTGGTCGTGGTGTAGGAAGGATTGGAGGTGGAACAGGAGGTGATGGAGTGAATTTGAGAACACCTCATAATATGAAGAACTGTTTCAAGACTAGTACAACGATGATGACAACATTATGACAACTGAGAGGGACAACTGATGTTTGCACAGTTGATATAGTTTTATAAAATCAACAGAATATTACTGAACTAATGTAATTACTGAATTCTTAGTTACTGAATCAAAGGAGGAGGGCGATTAGTGAAAGCCATGGTCATGTACTATTATACTTTATAATATTTACTGAATCCTTAGTTATTGAATGTCTTTCGAAGAACTACGTTGTATGAGGTTCATGAATTATTTATTGAAAAATTACTGAAGCAGATGTATATTTACTGAACTGAAACACAAACATAATTTTCTAGTGAATACATCACAAAAATACATAAGCAAGTTGAAGAGTACTCTAAAAAATTACTTAATTAGATGGATACTTACTGAACTAAAACAAAAGAAAACAGTATCTCTTAGATTCCAGCACATCACAAACATTCATAAGCAAGTGATCATCATGTTTACATCATGAAATCGCAAACACAACTTTCTAATCTTGAGAGATACAACCACTATAGAAGTTGAAGAATTACTGAAACATTACTGAAGCAGATGGATAATTACTGAACTAAAACAAAGAGCACACATAAATAATTACTGAACTAAAACAGAAGTAATCAGTATATACACACAGAACTATTAGATTCCAACACATTACAAACATTCATAAGCAAAGTGATCAGCATGCTTACATCACGAAAACACACACAACTTTTTAGTCATGAGACCTATCCCAACTTTCTAATCTTGAGAGCTATCCCTATCCCTCCCTAAGGAACTTGACGAGTGCTCTTCGATGTGCTATGGGAATAGCCATGGAGCCTCGTTCATCTTGTGAAACAACAGATAGTGAAGATACTCCGTCCGATACTCGCAACCATGGATCTGTACAAATAAAACCTCACTTATACATGCAATAGGAAAAACATAAGTTAGGGGGAAAAAGTACACTAACCTTTTTAATTGAAATGTACTGCAACATGAATAAGGGTCATAATGCTCAATGAACTTCAGGCAATAGAATGCACAATCATTACCAATGCTTTGATAAACAATAAGAATATATGGTAAAGTCCACTCGCTGATGTCCGAAAACCTAAAATCTCTAAAAACTTTGAGAAAACATTGCCTGAAATTGTTTAATAAAAGAATATAAAAATAATGAAATAAAATATGTTCAGACAACACCCGTCCAACTATGCAAGAATATTGAACATGGAAAACATAGTATTACCGATTGACACAGGTAATAAAATTTGTTAATATTATGCTTATAAAAAGTACTGAAGCAGATGGATAACTACTGAATTAAAACAAAGAGCACATATGGATAATTACTGAACTGAAACAGAAGTAATCATAGAACTGTTAGATTCCAACACATTAAAACACAACAGTGAATGTTAAATTGAACTCTGAAAAATTACTGAAGCAGATGGATAATTATGCTTATAAAAATTAAAACATACTCTTTGAAATTGTCCTCATATTGATCTTTGAACAAATCAGATCTGCGCATTAATACTTTGTTGAAGTTTAGCTGTGGACGTCGCCAAATGCCACTCTCAAAAAAGTATATAATATTATATATATTTGTAATATATATAATATTATTTATATTATATAATTATAATTATATGATCAATTTACATATAGATTGTCTTGCAGTTTCACAATCTCACAGTTGTTTTAAGCCAGACGGCTTTTAGCTTTCTCACAGCTTATATTCTACAACAGCTTTTTCACAGCTGCGCATAGCAGCATTTTCACAGCTCATAAGTCAACCAAACGCACTCTTTGGGGGAGGGGGGTTCTCTATTTTTGCTGGCTACTAAAATTTGATGCCAACACACCCATTTAGCACTAAAAAAATAAGGTCCCTATTCATTTATCTTCTATACTTGCCTATTTCAAATCCAAACATTTCTAACACACAAGTTCAACATATTCAAAATCTCAAATTAAAATACGACACTTCAAACTATTTTTTCCCAAAGATTCACGCACGCATAGTTCACAGATTAACTTAAAAGATGATTTAAATAAATAAAGTAGACAATTAAAATAGAGCTATAAATCACCTAGAAAATGAGCCACAAGATCACAAAAGGCGGCTGATTGTGATGGCACAAAAAAATGCTAACAAAGACTATATGATGGCACTCTTTACAGTTACTGTGTCGTGGGTCAATAAAAACACCGAAACCTCATATTTATCGTACTTGTCCCAAGATTAATATGTAACTTAAGAATATACTAAGCTACAGATTAATATAATTCTTTTTTATCTAAAAAAGTGAACTAGGATATGACAATAGTCCTCCCATAACCATGAAAGAAAATCAGCTGCAGCACCATATGTAAACATGCTAAAGGTACCAACTACCTTTAGCACATGGTGTTGGACCAAGAAGAACATGGTAGTGATCATCGTAAAATAATGCTTATATATCATGGTAGACAATTTTCTCTGCGAAGTAATAAAATAATGAAAATTTCGGACATGGCCGCTAGCAAACATTCGTCAGCACACATTATCTTATACTGGCACTGAACCATGATAGTCCTTGGCCCTGCTTGGGAAGGCTTATAAGCCGCTTATAGGTGAAAAAAATCGATAATCTCACCCAAACGGGTCTTTCATAATCGGCTTAGCAGAAAATCTTCACGGATCAAAAAATCAGCCTTGTACTAGCGGCCCGCTTATCTGGGCTGCGCTCTCCCACCACGTGGTGGAAAAATCCACCACTTTCTCGGTGACTCCCGTGCCCCCACGCGAGCCTGGACCTCGCTCGACGCCGTGCTCCTAGATCTAGCGCACTGTCTGATGAGGACATCACTCTTTTAGATACACAAAACTCTTTAAATTAGTATTGATGAAACTCGCGTACGACAGTTGAGATTAGATGTGAGCTTGTTTCTAAATACATGTCTTTCTTTCTTTAAGAATAGATTGCTACCTAATTACTTTATCATGATTAAAAATATTAGATAGGGTTAAGAGAAACATGAAGAAAGACTTAAAGATGCTTAAGATCAGCAAATCACGTTCAACTCCGGTGGAGATCCAGTCCAACTCGGGTTCGAGTCTGAGTCGAACTCCAGGAGCAGCCTGCTAAAACGGATGCCACGGTCGCATACGAGCTCTATTTCGGACGCTCTAGATTTGGATGGAAAGCTAAAGAGATAATCATCTCTTTTCAATGGATCTAATCCCGTGAAAAAATACTTTTTAGATCTCTGGAAATCATTAAAACAATATGACGTTCAGAATCTATTAGAGTGTTGTGACACTATCTTTTGGCTCTTCGGTCGTGTATTTTTTTTAGCCCATTAGTATTAGGGTTTGTCCCCTAAAGATGTTCTAACCTTTATATAAATAGTAGCCACATCATTAGAGATAGGTTTTTGCTTAGTTTCATCTGTTATCAAACAATTTCACCGTTTGACGGTTTGTTGGTTTTTCAACTTCGTGATTTAATTTAGATTTCACAATTGAGTTGTGTTCTTCTTTGTTTTTGCTTGTGTTTTTTGATTCGCATGCTAGGATTAGCATTTTTGGTGAGGTTAATCATGTTTGCACGGTTGATAACCAGAGGAGAAGTGGTGCTGCGATTGCGAGATTCGAATCGTGTTGATTTGAGGCCGGATCGATTGTGTGTCGCATCTCCATCAAATCGAGAGTTACCAGGACTAAAGTAAATCGGGAACAACGTACACATCACCACCTTGCTAGGAGCTCCATCCTATCATGCCGGTAGAAGCCGCCGGCCGATGCCTCTCCCCCACTGCCTTTTTGCCCCGACGACGCCGCACCGACACCTTGACCCTGCTGCCCCAACACCCCAACCCTGCTGGCCGCTATGAATTTTGAAGATGATGATGATTATGATGATTTCATGGTGTCCATGCTTGCTTTGGATTGGATGGGTTCCTATGATAGTAAGCAACCAATTCCAAATCCAATTCCTATTATGACTGGAATTCAGTGGGTGGAGTTAACTTTACAAGATCCTATTGAGTGTTTTAACATGTTTCAAATGAGAAGGTCGGTTCTCTTACACCTTCATAACACATTGGTGCAAGATTATGGAGTGAGATCAAGCAGGAGATTTTCTAGTAAAGAATAGGGATGTTTCTCTGGGCTTGTGGTGCACCTCTGTCTTTTCGACAATGCAAGAATAAGTTTTAACACTCATTAGAAACTATCAGTAGGATGTTTTCAGATGTGCTTTATTCTATCATGCGATTGGCTTTTGATATTGTTAGACCCAAAAATCCTCAATTTGGTGTGGTTCATCCTAAGCTACATGAAGCTAGGTTCTGACATCATTTTAGAGATTGCATAGGTGCAATAGATGGTACGCACATACAAGTAACTGTGCCATTAAGTGAACAACCAAAATATATAGTCCGCCATGGTTATCCTTCACAAAATGTCATGACTGTTTGAGACTTTGCTATGAGATTCACACTTGTTGTTACTGGTTGTCTTGGTTCTGTTCATAACACTTGTGTTTTACTAGATATGCTTCTCACATATAAGGACTTGTTTCCACATCATCCGGATGATCAGAACAAGTTATGTTCTCTTGTTATACTATGAATCTTTAATGATTTTATTATAATATTTAAAATAATATGCAGTTAATTATTATCTTGTTGACTTTGGCTACCTAATAGAAAAGGGTTTCGTGCACCGTACAAAGGACAGAGGTATCATATCTCTCAATGGCAACATGTCACCAACCAGTTGGATTGAAAGAAGTGTTTAATCATGTGCATTCATCTCTTAGAAATGTGATTGAGCGGTCATTTTAGAGTTTTAAAGATGAAGTGCGCATTCTCTTGAACTTGCATAGCTATCTTATTCACAAACAATTTAAAATTATAGTTGCTTGTATGGTCCTTCATAATTCATTAGAGATCACGATATGGTCCTTCATAATTTCATTAGAGATCACGATTTACAGGACACATATTTTGAATCAGATATCACGGTTGACGAAGATCATCCAACCCAACCTAGCATAGATGATGGGACTGTGTCAGTAAATGATATAGATATCAGTGTGCTGTGTGATTCCATTGCTACAGATATGGTGTCGTGAGCCTTTTTTAAGGTCATCACTATTGTATTTGGACTTCTAGTGATATTTAATTAAATTTATGAACTTTAATTCTTCTTAAGCATATTCTAATGCAATCATATTCAGCAACACAATGTATCATCAGATTATAATTCTCCTCCTCTTCAGCATCAAAATGACTATCATACACCTCAGGAGTATTCAAGTCAATTTACTACTCAGGACAATCCACTGAAAATAATTAGGATTACCAAACACCCTACTTATTCAGACAGTATATTCTCTAGACAGACTAGCATTCCAATAACATTTTGGCTTTCACCATGCACATGTCCATCCACTGGTGGAGCAGAGTGGAGATTTGTCCCGGGCAGAGCTTACCCTGCGCCTCGAAAGCAATTTGTTTTGCCATACCGTCTATCATTCTTCCTTAACTTACTGAAGACTATTCCTGATGTCCATGCTAATGCTACGGTCTAAAAGAAAATATTAACTTAAAAAAATAATATATTAATATTAAAACTTGAAGTTTCTTATTCTCCACCATAAATTAGTGAATGGATGGCAGCGGCCGAAAGTGATTCACCGTGCGACCCAAAATGAATTTATTTTGTTTTCTAACAACTTTTTTTTTATCTTATATATTTATTTTGGGTAGTTTATTTGGTTAACTAACAATGGTCCTTGTAGGCAGTCATTTAGTATTAGTTGTTCGATGATCTAAAAGTAAATTATTATAAAACTAATTGAGATTCTTCACTTTACGGTTCCAGCATAGCCATGAAAGACTCAATTATGTCATCCTCGCTTAGAGAAGATATCTCGTTCAACAAACGTGATCAAACAATCATTCAAATATTCATACCCATTCTATTTCTCAACTTATCCTTCACAAAATTCAATGCAGAAAAACTCTTTCAACTTTTGCCGCTGCCACCAGTAGGATCAAAGCTAATTTTAGAAGCGTATAAACCAAATCGTAAAGAACATGCTTATTTGTTTCAGCCAACATAATAGAAAGCTCACCAAGACTGTTTAGAACTCTGAATCTATCATCCTTCTTCATATCATCAATGAAAATATCAAGCTGAAATTGAAGCCTTATCAATTGAGTATTTCAAAAGTCCTTAGGATAAAATTCTGCAAGCATAAGTACTTTGCGTGAATCATAAGCAGCAAAAGAATTATATAGATTCAGTGCTGACATATTGCTCTTGTTGTTCTGGTTCATTAATTTTTTCAGCAATTTTCTCATAAGATGATGCACCTTGTTCTTGAGTTTGCCTTTTTGCCGCAACCTTTTTTTTACTTTTGCTTCGTGTTTTTGGTAAAGGAATGCAATGTGGTTGTTCCACTTCATTCTACAATTCATTAATACTCCCTCCATTCATTTATCTTGGGCATATTAGGCCTTGGCACAAAGACCAAATGAAAAAACTGTCATTCATTTTTACTGCATACGGCCGATAACATTTCAGTTTATCGTGTGATTACTATGGTGGTAATTAACTCTGCATGTGCATGACCAGCCACCAACTCTGCTACATGTGTGTCTCTTGCATGCGATCCAACTTCTTTTGCATGCAGCCCTAGCTCAAACGACTCAAACGGCCAGCCGGTAGCGTAGACCAATGCATCAACGAAATACATCCATCTTTCACAATTTGTTTCTCTAATACACCCAACAAATATGGACGGAGGGAAGAATATAATCCCTCAGGTTTTAAAATATTAACACCGTTGATTTCTAACATCAAATTTGACCATCCGTTTTATTCAAAAAATTTATTTGAATATGAAAAATTTTGCTATTATTTACTTTATTATTAGTGGATTTAAGGCATAATTAATAGTTTTACACATTTAAATAAATTTTTTGAATAAAACGAATGATTAAGATTGATGTTAAAAGTTAACGGTGTCAATAATTTAAAACCGAAGTGAGTAGATAATTAGCAATAAGCCTAAAATAACAAATACAGATCACACGCAGCCTGAAAGGATTGATCTTATGCAGGCAGGGAGCAGTGTACACGGTTTGGAAGCGGGTACAAACTGATGGGTTTTTGTGGTTTTTGATCAAACTAATTCGATTTAATTTAGATATAGCTTCGATTTGAAACTAACATTATAGCAAAATTGATTAACTGATTGGTTATTTGGCTCACCGAAAACTGGGTTTGTAAAACCTCGGCAGTGTAGTAGGATGGCAGGTGGAAAACTCACGGACAGGATTGCGGCCGCTGTCTGCAGTTTCGTCAGCAGCGCCGCGGGTGCAGGAGCAGTTGGGGGCACGAATGAAAAACTGACTAGTCAATTCCTATCAGCCATAAAAAAAAAACTTTTAATTTTTTATTAAACATTCAAAATTTTGAATTTTTTTATTAACTACTATTTATTAAACTTTTTTTTATTCACCACTTTTATACATTTTAGAAGGTTAAAAAAAATTGTTTTCCTCTCAATCATTTTTTTACTAAGTTTTTTTATTACCCATTTCAATGTTGATCTCACAAATTCACATTATAACCTACGAGTTTAAAAGAAAATAAAATTGTTCAAATTAAATTTTAAAATTTGAATTTGAATTATAAGTAAAAAAAATTCTTGTGAAATTTTAGATGCCTTAAAATCAAACAATATCCATTAAAATGAGTAATAATAAAATTTAGTAAAAATTAAAAAAAAGACAAAAAGATCTTTTCAGAACTCCAAATGTATAAAGTGACAAATAAAAAAATAAAATTAATATTAGAGATTGATAAAAAAATTCACAATTTTAAATAATTGATAAGAAACTACAAGTTTTTTTTTACGATTAATAAGGAATTAACTAAAACTTATCGATACGGCTTCCAGGCTCACGTAACAGGAACAACCTCCTAGCCTCCCTAACGTTTGGGGATTTGAACTGATTGTATTTTTTTTTTTGCCAAAATTCTAGAGTACTTCATGGCCCACCTACAGTACCCTGTGGGTCCGCTCCGGTTTGTGGGTTGATTCGAAAGAGATATCTATTAGGTTCGCAAAGATTGTAGATTTTATTTGTTTCATTCGTAAAAAGTGATAATTTTTTGTGTATTTTTTTTATGTAGTTTACTCTCTCTGATTTTAAATTATTAACACCATTGATTTTTAATATTAATTTTGACTATATGTTTTATTAAAAATTTTGTTCTAATATATAAAATTATTAGTTGTAATTTAAATTTCACTAGTGATAAATTAAATAATAATAAAATTTTATATATTTGAACAAATTTTTTGAATAAAACGAATGGTTAAGTTGACGTTAGAAGTTAATAGTGTTAATATTTTAAAACCAAAGAGAGTAACTTATCTCAGTAGCGGAAATATTTTAACAGGTGTATATATAGAAAAGAAAAATTATACTTTTAAGAGTAGAAAGAAAGTGTTTTTTGTTTTTTTTCTAAATCTAATCCCTCTACTAATCCCCGTTACTCCCATTATTGTAGTCGACGAGTTCAAGTTTCAACCAGTCAGTGACAAAAATTTTAAAATCGAGAGCTGAGCCTCTGGTACAGCTTAATATACGAATCCTGGAACATTTTCCCGGGCTGGGATCGTGCCGTTAAATATTTCAACCGTCCGATCCTCGCAAAGCGCAAATCCAGACCGTCCCCGCATCCCACCCCACCCCAGAGCCGGCCCGCAACACCCTGGCGGACCGCGCCCCCGCCGGCCGCCGACCCTCCGCCTCCTCCGCCAGGACCAGCACACCACCCTCCCCGCCTATGGCACCCACGGCACCTCCACCCCTGGCCTCCACCGGATAAGACCGACCCCCTCCCCAGGCGGGCCGGCGCCGTCCCAGCCCTGGCCGCCCTCGCTCCGCCTCGACTGCCGATTACCCAGTGGCTCCACCCCAACCTGGTCTCCGCCGCTGCCTCGGCCCGTCGGCCGGCCATCAGTGGACAGTGGTTAAATCGTGCTGCTACAGATCGTCTAATTCCTCTTCAATCACAATCCCCTCTTCCCTCCGCCCCTCCTCTAATGCCTCTTCCATTATCAGCCATCTTGTCAGGCACACCAAGCAAGCTGCTCTCTTGGTCCTTCCTTTGTTCCCTGTGCTGTTGGCTATTGACTTTCTGCGTCTCCAGCTGTGTGGATACCGCCCTGCTGCTCTGGTCTAGGATATGGAGCAGCTGCCTACAACTGTTTGATTAATTGCCCAAGAGAATTCGTGATTAGGCAGTACAAATCTTCTCCCTTCTGCTGCTTATCTTCTTCACAGTTCACACTTCTATGCTTGTATGTTATGCAGTAGCCTCAACGCAGGGGAAAACTTTGATAATCAAATTACAAAGGTCAAGTGACTTCTCTACTTTTAACCTGGTGCACCTTAAATTTTTTATGAAATTTGAATGTAGCATAAGTTTCTTTTCAATTTAGTAGTATTGGGTCCTATTTATCTATAATAGCTTATCATTTAAAATGTAACCAAAAATATTCAAAGAATAACCTCACTGTGTTCTAATGTTTTCTTAAGTTTATCATGGGCAATATAACAACTTATTGTTTTCTAGAGCAACAGAGGTGAATATATTGTAAACTAAGGATGGGCATGCTCCTTTTCGCTTTAAATTTCATGAAGTTTCAATATTT
>BCLG01000693.1:139520-158368 GCA_001602295.1 Zoysia matrella | reverse complement strand
GCCTCTTCAGCACCGGTCCCGCGGGCGCGGATGCCACCGCCGCAACGGAGGCCGGCTGGGGAGCCGAGGACGGGGAGGCCTCGTCGTGGAGCAGGGTGCGGCGAGCGAAGGGGCGGAGCGGCGAGACGGCGGCCGCGGGCGCCGGCGAGGAGACGGAGGAGGCGGTGACGGGCTCCGGCGACGCGGAGGCGGCCTTGCAGGATAGCGGGCGCCGCGACGGCGAGAACACCGGCGAGCTGGGGATGGCCACCGAGCAAGACATCGCGAGGCGGCGCAGCTAGGGTTATGTTCTGAGTCGGTTGCTGCGCCGCGGGCCTCCTCGCGAGCCCTGCAACTTGGCTCCCTTTCTTCGGTTCGTGTTTCGAATGGGTCTGCGGAAGTGGCCGTTTGAAGTGGCGTTATTTATACCAGGGGGACACGGGATGACGGGACGCGTTGCGGTGAACGCGCCTAACGGGAGGTGGACTAGACCAAGAGGCCAAGCGTGCTAGGAGCAGGCTAGCCAGAGTATTTTAAAATGCTTTCTGTTGCATGTTTCCCAGTATATATTTGTATAGGAGTAGTACAATAAACGCTTTTTCTTTGAAAGAATCTGCTTTGATTTCTACTTTTTTTCATAAAATAAGAAATATAATTAGCATTTCTTCGGATCACAAACAAATTCTATTACACGTTACAAACGGTCAAAAAGGAGATGAAATATTCTAACACCCCCTCAGTTTATTTTTATAAGTTATTCTAATATTTGAATTCTATTCTATAATATTTATCCTTCTCCCTTCTCAACATATTTTTTAATACACTTTTTTATTTCAAATAAATCTCTTTCTCTCCTCTTTATTTCTTCTCCGTGCATTTCTTCACACTGTGAAGTTCAAAATAAAAGGAAGGAAAAGAAAAAAACGCAGGCACAGGCGGTCAAACGGCCGGGCTCGAGACGGAAACGATGACGTGGTTTAACGACGGGGCGAGGGAACGTTCGGGCGGGTCAAAGATCCGTTCTGTCGCCGCCCGTTTTGTGAACGCCACTCCATCGGGTACGACGCAGTCGCTAACCAATCACTGACGACTCCCCGCTTCGAGCCCCAAATTGTCAAAATCAGTCGCGCGCATCCCCTCCTTGTCCCGCTGCAGCGGACACGGGCCCGAGCCAGTGGCCGGGTGACACGGCGCACCGCGCGTCGTCGTGGCGCGGCCTCGCTGGGTGCCGCTCCCGTGCTCGGTACGGCGAGCTGATGACGGAGGCGGCGGGGAAGCTGCGCGGAAGCAGCCGCCGCCGGCCTGGGGGTTCTGCGGCGTCGCTCTCGTCTGGGAATTGCCAGGCGGGAGAGGGCGGGGGGAGATACGCGAGGCTGACCGGTCTGTGCGGGCCCCTAGTGGATCGGGACCAGGCGAGGCGAACGTTTGAAGCAGGGCGACCGTATCGCGACGCGTGCTGCGTACACACTAGAAATACTCTGGGCTAAGCAAAACCTTTGCGACCGTATCGCGAGTGCGAGTGTAGTAGGAGTACTCTGCAGATTGCAGAACCTTCTTTCGCCGCTAGGTAGGCACCGTTGCGGGAGTCTCGCCAATTTGAGAATTGAGATCCGGCTCCACCTGTCTGGGTCTTTGGCCGATTCTGGGTGGACGAGCGGTGGGTCCGTAACAGAGAACTACTACTGGGGACGTTGGACGAGGCCACGAGCCCATGAGGCGGAGAGAATGAGAATGTACTAGCCGTTGGCACGGCCAGGTCGGCTGGGCCGCTGGACCGATGCGGCGACCGAAACGGTACGCTGGGCTCGGTCGCGAGGGTAAAAAGGCGGCTGCTGGCGTCCGCTCTGCGTAGCTGCCGCGCCCGTCCGGCTCGGCCGCGTGCGGCGGTGGGCCCGGTCACAGGCGGCAGGTGGCGTGTGGTGTGGTGTGGCACGTTCCATTTCGCGGGTCCCCATGGAACGGGCGATCTGGCGTGTGGTTGGCTGTGCCCAGTCCGACGAGCCAGTTCAAGCGTTCCCGTTACCAGTCATTACTCACTAGTCGTAGTTGGTGTCTTCTTTTGAGCGGAGCGTTTACTGATTGATTATAAACCCGATCCACCCACCCACACCGACGGTTGATCAACGGTCAAAAAGCCGGCGAACCTCATTTCCAGACTCCAAGCAACCCATCCAACATGGCCGCTGATGTCAAGCAAACGGCTGCTACCGTGGCGCGGCGCCGTGTTGGGATCGGGATCCAGGACCGCACACGTGCGCGCGACGCCCCGCGTACGTCACCGCCCACGTAGGCGCGGGCGACTCCAACGATGCGACGAGACAACTCACAACCAGGCGAGCGGCGGTGCGCGCGTTCAGTGCGCGTCAACGGTCCAAGCTGAAGCCCCACGCATCCCGGCCGCGCGCAGCTGCGGTTTGACCGGATGCATCGCTGCCTCTTGTGTCCTCGTGCCGATTCTGTTGCAGCGCATCTGGGCACGGGCCGGCCCGCGCCGCGCTGACCTGGACCTTAGACCGCAGAGTGTGTAGGGCAAATTTCATTCTTCGTCAACCGGTCAGGCTTGATCCGTTGGATCGTGGACTTTGGGTTCGCCGCTATGGCTGGGTTGCCTTTGGATGCTACTCGTAGGCTCGTAACAACGTTGTCGGTGATGACCGGTGACTCGCGACAACTGGCGGCCGCCGCCCGACCTATCTATCCGTCCCAGGGGGTTTCTTCACGAAGAAGCGTGTCAAGGTTACGGTCTTGTGGAAACGTCGAGAAGGGTCGCGAAACTATGACTGCTTCTAGACTTCCAGGCTGTTTACGACACGCAGCGTCGAACTCGGGTATGGTTTGCGCTTGATTCAAGTGAAACTCGCTGTTGTGCCACCGTCAGGTCCGTCATCACTCGTCAGTTTGTGCAAAATCGCGTCGTTTACTAGGTGGGCCGTTTCGGATGATCTGAGCTCGCTTTTGTTTATTTTGTGGGTGGGGCACTTGACCCAACAGTCGTATGAAACCCACGCTTGCAACCCACGAAAATCTGGCAGTTATATGGCCTATTTGGTTTCTACCCGGAAAAAATCTGCCTGGCCCAGGCAGCAACCCTAGGATTCGATTTCGAGCGCCTGGGGTGGTGAAGCAAACAGCCTGTTTACTCTGCCAGTATACTCTGCAGCAGAGCTCTACGACACCAAGACCCTCAAGATTAGATCCGAAGCTGTAAAGGTGCAAGTGAAACAGTGGGGGACCCCTCCACATTCTGCTTCCGTGAATCTTGCGCGTGTCCTGTAATGCCGTGCCTTGGTAAAGTTTGTGCTCTGCTTGGTGGTCCGAGCCCAGCACACGTTCAGTGTCCTCCCAGCAGAGATGCAAATTGGGCTACTTAATCAGTAGTTGTGGGTAAACTTTTTAATATATTTATATAACTAATGTATAACTAATTTATGAAAGTAAGATAGACTTCTAATTTATTTAAGAGAGTTTTTGATCATGGGCCGACTCAAGAAATGCAAAACTTTCATCCCTACCTCTCAGACAAGGTCATTGTTGAACACAATCAGAGTCCTGACACCCGGAAGAGGGAGATGGGGAAAAGGGAAGGGAACAGAGGATTCGGCATGATTGAAGAACAGATGCGCCTCGTCGTACGCAGTCTTTATACCTGTCTTAAGCTTGGGTGCACCAGCATGCATACAATACACACAAAAAATTCTTCTTTACAATTCTTGCTTTCAATCTCACATCTGATGAGCAACCTTTTGTGTTTTCTCCTCGCCAATCCTCGGCAGGAGATTGATGAGGAAATGATCTAGCAAGCGAGCTACTACTGGACACAGCTCCCCGGCATCATTTATCTTTATCCTACGTGTTCTTTTGACAACACGGAACATCTTTACGCAACCAAAAGAAAATGGGTAAGGAGAAAAAAATGGTGAAGAGCATCCCTTGTGTCTTGGCTCTTCCTGTGCGCGTGCGTGGTCGTAAAATCGGAGATCGGAAGCCCCGTAACTCGTGGTTGTCAGCTACACCGGTCGTCGGAGAGTCCCCACTACCTCGTGCTGGCGTCGGCCGGCCACGGGCTGGACGCGATGCGCGCGTAGAGGAACTGGTTCCAGGTGTCCGGCAGCCCCGGCAGGCACCAGTGGATGCAGTCGGCGTAGGTCTTGGGGTCCGCCTGCTGCTCGGGCGTGAGCAGCTTCCCCTGCCGGAGCGTGTGCACCGAGGTGTGCGCGTCCTTGCGCAGCTCCGACAGCGCCGTGATGTCCACGAAGTGGACGGGCACACGGCGCAGCGTCGGGAGCACCTCCTGCGCGCCCGCGTACAGGCGCCAGTCGGTGCCCACGTCCAGCGACGCGCTGCGGTTCGTGATAGGGAGCGTCTCCATCGCGCACTTGATGCCGCCCTGGTTGCCCCAAGCCTCCGGCCTGCACGATATACAGTAGTATATGGTCATGTTTCGTCTGAGTCAGACGAAGAGAGAGAGAGGGAGAGAGAGAGAGAGAGAGAGAGAGAGAGAGACAGAGTCATGACCATAATGGCCAATAGAAATGCTTCATTTGTGAAAGTTACTCCTAAAGAGGGGTCGTCAGTGCTCAAGCAAAACATGGACTAGCAGTCCTAGATTCTGTCGTACTGATACGCGCCACTATTACTAAGTGAGGCCTCACTTTGGTGATCAAAGCAACTTTGCAGTCCTTGCCCTGTTGCCCAGAGGATAGTAGTCCTCTGCCCGTGCTACTACTACACGACTAAAGGCCGCTTGTGCTGCACCTCTGAAGGTTCGGTTGTCTTTCTCACCACCTAATTAGGTAAAGCAGCAAGCGCCACCGCTGCAATTCATCGTCAGTTTCCCCCTTGCAAAGGCAGCGCTGAGCGCTCACGCAGCACCTAATTGACAGACGTGTGTCACTGTGCGGTTTGGTGCCATCTCCCCTCTTGGTAAACCAGAACTCAAGGAACATTGAACATGCTAAAATATAAGAAATCAAAACGCTGAAAAAATTGTAGCGGCAGGCTATCGTAGGGCGTGTCTTACGTGATGTGGTTGGGCGACATTCCCATGAAGAAGACGGTCGTCCGGTTGGGGTCAATGTTCCTGTCGACCCACTTGGCCCACGTCTTGAGCACCTCTTTGTACGCCACGGGGCGATCCATCTCCACGTACTCCGTCGAGCCCTCGTCGAACGACCCCTTCTTCCTGCGAACACAACCCGCGTCCCCATCAGCCATAGTCGACATACCATCGTGGCTTCCAAGAGCGAAACAGAGAAACTAGCAAGCTCCTTACAGGACTTTCATGTCGAGGGTGTTGAGCCACCAGATGTACGTGTTGAAGACGAGGTAGTCGACGCCGACCCAGTTGCGCGCGTGCCTGGCGATGGAGCGCCACTGGATGACGCGGTCGGGGACGCTGTGCACCTTGGGGTTGTCGGAGTTGGACTCGACGAGGAACGGCGCCCAGTAGAACTCGACGGTGGCGTTGTACCCGTGCGCGTAGAACACGTTGCTGTTCCCGCCGTTCACGAACTTTGTCAGCGTCTTTTCGCCCTTGGGGATCGCCGACTGCACCAGGCACACCATCGACTCCCACTGGTTGCGGTTCAGCGAGTCGCCCACGAACATCAGACGCTTGTTGCGGAGACGCTCCAGCAGCAACCGCGCGTCGAACCTGCAACATGGAGTTTCCTGTTAGAAGAACTGTAGCATGGAATTTCCTCGAATTTCGGCTTGTTTCATTTTGCTGACATTTGCTTAGAAGTCTAATACTGGGATGATGAAGTCCTATGTGCCCTGTGTGCGCCGCTCTTCTCAGCATACACACACACACACACACACACACACACACACACACACGGTGCACTGGTACTGTGAGTGCGATGCTGCTCCAGCTCCATAGTGTCCGCGCAAATCTCAAACGTTCTGGTACTGTTTTAACTAATGTACAATATCCGGTGACGCGCTGGCCTTTAATTTTTGCCGTATCATTCCAAGTTTAATTTTTAAAATAAAAAAGCTGTACACAACAGTACAGTACTTTAGCTACTGATTGTCGTTGACCGTATGATAGCAGGTTGGTAGTTACGTGCGCAGAAAAACGGTGATCAGTTTCCAGATAAACAGGGAGGTTTCTGAAACCGACGGCGATATCCGGGCTGCGCGCATCGTTGTGCGCGGGTGCATACGAAGCATTTCGCCTCGCGCCCCGGCAGTCCGGCACCGGAACGACCCAAAACTCCAAGGCTCGCTCGCTCGAGAACAGAAGAAGAAAAAAAAAATGGCAGGGCGAAACACGATGAGAAGAAGAAACCAGAGCAAGTACCGTGGAAGGTCGCAGTCCGTGGGCTGCCAGCGCCACTTCTGGTACGAGTCGTCGCGGCGGCCGTTGCGCATGCAGGTGACCTGCTCGGTGAGGAACTCGCACTCGCCCTCCTTGTACACGGGCGCGTTCACCTCGTCGTACACCCAGTTGCCGCGGTACAGGTCGCACGTCTCGGGAACGTTCACCACGGTCCGCAGCGCCGCCGTGGCCGCCGCGGCCTTGGCCGACGACGCCTTCTCGGCCACCTCCTCCTCCTCCCGCCGCTTCGCCTCGGCGGCGCCGGCGCCTGCCGTCACCGTCGGGATCGTCACGTCCCGGTCCCTCTCCTGCCCGACTTCCACCCCTGCGGCTGCGTTGGCGGCATTGGTTTCCCCACCGGTGACAGCCGTGCTGTTGCCGGCGGCCGCGTCCATGACTCGGACGATGACCTCCTCCCCGCGCCGCGCGAGGGTGTCGACGGCGGCGTGCGCGGCGGCCTGGGCCTCCTGCAGGAGGTGCAGGTCGGGCCCCCTGGCGCGGACCGCCGCGGCGCCGAAATGGAAGTCGGTGATGGATTTGATGTCCTCGTTGTACAGGAACGTGGCGAAGACGAACAGCGCGAAGACCACCGCCGCGAGCGACAGCGGCGCGCCGTTCTTGCGCGCGGCGATGCCGGCGCCCAGCGCCGCCTGCTTCATCGCGAACGGTGCCGACGCGAACACCGACTTGCGTCGCTGCTGCATCTCGGGTAGCTTCCGCTCCCGCGCTTTAAAGGAAACTATCTCGCAGCCGCCGCCGCCGCCGACGACGACGACACGAACCCCGGGGCAGACTTGGAGTGGCTTGCAAGCGCACGGAAGATTGACAGGGAGATGGCGCGATGAAACAGGGGAGCTCGCTTAGCTTTCTTGGCTAAGCGGCTGTTGCTTGCTGCGCCTGCGTGTCCGTGTCGCCTGGCTCTCGGGATATATATGTCGCCGATCCCGTTTACGAGTTCGGTGCTCTTTTGTTGGACTCGCGCCTAAAACTGCCTTCACTTTGCTTCGCTTTGGTATTTTGGTTTGGTTCGCTTGCTTTCGACTTTTATGGTTGCCTGATCTCCTCCCTCCACCAGCCCGCCCTTCTTCTAACTCTAATTCTCTGGCTCCCCTTCGCATCACCTTCTTCTCCTTACGTTTGTATGGAGAGCGAGAGAGAGCCGGGGTGGGTTGTCAAATGAGTAACACGCAAGCCAGCAAGGCTTCCATGGGGGGTTTGGAGGGTAAGGTGGTGTACATGTAACAGCAACAACAACTGCAACGTGTATACATCACCATCTCGTTTTGTGCCTTATGGTATCAACCAGTTGTTTGCTTGTTCTTGCTGCGCTTTTCCCCGCGTTCCTTGTCGTCTGCGGTACGGGATGCAGAAGCATCACTGTATTCCATGGTCGCGATCGAGTATATTTGTTTATCGATGGATGTATGAAGTGGGTAGACTGTTGCCGTCTCGCCTGAAGGCTGATGCTAGATTGAGAGAGGGAAGCAATGGCGACTGCATTTTCATATTTATCTGCTAAAGATCCTGAGGTATGTGCGTATTACCACGCAGATATCATGTGCTCACTGCTCAAAGCTCAGGATCTGCTCTTGACACGTCCGAAGCAACGATGGGATGTGTAAGCATCATATATAAGAGCATGATGTGCTATCTGAATTTGTTCAGATGCGTTAATGTGATCGTGACAGTCTGATTTGGATTCAGCCGTAACCTTTCTTTTTCCTTAATGCAGTTGTATCGACATGTGTAAGGCCTGACGTGAGATGCTGAACTTGGAGACGTATACTCAAATTTCTGATAACTACACTTTGAGCGAAGAAATGATCTTATAGTTGCAGACTTGCAGTGCAGCATCCAAATGGCTGGTCACATGGTCCTTGTAGGTTTGCGCGCTTTACTACGGGAGAAAATACTCGGCTTTGAAGAAGTCATGGCTGCAGAGAGGGACAGGACATTTGAGTGATCTGGGTTTTTATCTGCTTGTATTTGTGTTGTTTCATGTTATTTGAAATAGTGATTCAGGTGGACTAGTGGTTCTATTTGGTTAAGCTTTACATACCCAGATACGTGGAGTACTCCGTATTTGTTTGTCTTGGGGACCTTCCTGGATCACTAGGGACTCCAAAGACAAATATACGCTCCAAGAAAAGCTGGGTCCAAGATGTTTCAGTGTTTTGCCGGATCACTGTCTTGGCAAATGTTTCTTGGTGCCATTCACTGTTGTGATGATTAAACAAAATAGATAACGATATCAAAATTGGCACGCTGCGTATTCCCAGCAATTGATGTGGACAGTTCTAGAACTCATGAGATCTTGAAGTGGAAAAGGAAGAGGAAATATACAGGGATGCTTATACGTACTGACTGAGAAGAAGTGGCTACAGAATATTATTAGAGATTATTTAGGACTCCACGGAGTATACGGACTGAAATTGAAAAAATGTGCTGGTTTACAGAAACAGGGCAACTGACTGAGATAGCAACATTTTTGAAATTTTGCTACTGTACCTCTGCTTTGTCCCAGATATATCAATGGCCATGATTAATGTATTGCGCGTGACTAATGGTGCGTTTGATATGGTTTTCATTCTCCGGAGAATCAAAAAGTTTTAGTTTCAGTTCAGAAACGTTTTTAGTGAGAATCAAAGTAAATTTTAGTGATTCAGATTCAGTAAATTAAAGAGAAGAATTAAAATGACCAATATACCCTTCTTGTGTGATATTAAAATTTTAGGAACTTTAGGAGCTAATAAAACAATTTTAACAAACTTTAGTAATAATTTAGAGGGCACTTTTAAGAAGAGCTCGACAAGATAAATCTAACAAAACAACTTTGAAAAACTTTAGAAACTTGAGAAAACTTTTTTGAGTTCCTAAATATTAACCATGGAAAATTTGGGAACTAATTAGAGTACTTTAACAAAGAGCTTGACGAGATGAATCTAACCGAACAATTTTAAAAAAATTTGAAAACTTGAGAGAATTTTTTTAAATTCCCAAAGATTAACCAGAGAGAGGAGCAAATAGACACCGAAAAATCAAATCGGTTGAAACACCTCTGCAGCCGTTTCACGTCTGTACGTTAGAATATCGAATCGATTCGATCATTTCGTCTGTGAATTGTTTCACGAAAATCACCGTTCGGCAGCGTTTCTCCAGTTTCGATCGTGAATCTGAAACGATTCGATCGTCCAAACGCACCCTACCTAAAATGCACGTAAGTACCGTATGACTCCCTATCTATTTAATTAGTTTCAGTTGATCATGGGAAGAGGCATGTAAGCCAAGTGCAGCTAGCACATTGGAAGATCCATATACTGCAAGGGGTAAGAGCAGCCCCAGTGGAGGGGTGCTTCATCTGTCAAAATCATACACGTGTAGCACCGACGCTCATTTTCTCCGTGGATCCACAGCGAGGGCATCGATGCCCAAAAAAAAACTTGGCCCCACTCAAAAGCACTTAACTTTCTCTCAGGCACCGAGTGAAAGAAGATTTATCGGTGCTAGGTTTTCCAGTCCAAGCACCGATGGCTGCAGTGCATTGTATCGATTTTTATTCCCTCCACATCATGCAAGCAGGGGTAAAAAAGCACCCACTGTGGGTGGTCTAAGTACACTTCCCATGGTGTATGTGTGACTACGGTCCACCAGAACCACACAACGCGGCTCCAATCATTCAGCACGCGAAATTGTAGGGTACTCACGCTCTGATCCATTGGACGCAACAGCATAAGAAAATGTGAATATTCCATCTCTGATGTACCAAATGCAGATACCACAACAGCCTGAAAACTATAGCTGAAAACAGATAAAAAAACAACTCAACTATTTTTACTTTCATATTTACAACACCGAATGAAAATGAAAACGAAAAAGCTGAAAACAAAAACGAACGGATAAATACAAAATTCGAAAACAAATCAAAATGGTCTGTAACCGAAAAAAATATCAAAAATATAAATAAAATAAATATTGAACATTTACTATATGTTCAAGTCTTATAATATATATAATACAAGTTGCAATTAAATTCATAATATATAACTCAACAACATAAACCAACAAGAAGTTGTTTAGTTCATAACTTTTAATTTTTATTTTCTATAAAACATGTTCAAATGCAATCGCATTACCGTATTTGGGTAAAACGGTTTAAATTTCGTCAAAAACTGAATTCCGCCAAAACGGTCGAAAAAAAGATCATACCATTTTCGTTTTTCTCCGTTTATCCGAAAACAATATGAAAAAATAATAAACGAAACACAGTCGGAACGAGAAATTTTCGTACCGTTTTCGGCCCCGCTGAAAACGCAAGAAAGATTGAGTCTTTCTGGTACTAACAGATCAATATCTTTTTTTTGGAAAATGTTTCCTGGCAATAATGCAAGGTTGCTTACTCTGAAGAAATGTATCGACCTGACCCACTGTGAAATGCTCCGTACTAAAGTAAAGCATCCGTCTCGCTAACTTTACTTGCTAAACCCCCCTTTTTTACACCCGTGCAACAAAAAAGGATTTTTTTCAACTAAAGGCTCTATCTAATAATTTTCCGATTCAAGATTACATTAAGAAATGGCGCTATCCATCACGAATCAACAGAACCACTCATCTGGGAATCGATCGGTGCGAGCCTCTCACTCGCAGCAGACAAGTGCACTAACCCCGGGTCGGACCCGGCATGCATTAGCTTCGCCTGAAATGATTTTGCACATATTTCGATCAAACTTTTACCAGTGGCCCGAGACACTGAACTTTTGTTATTTTTTCAGCGAGAATCGACACGAACATTTGATCAACTCCTCCACTTTCGCGCCGGCGCGATCGAATCGGTAGGAGGAAATCACCAAACCTTCGTTCATGTTACCCCACCAACGTCTTCTCAGGCCGCCGCGATGTCACACGTCAATGGTACGAGCCGATCGATTAGCATATATGTGTGTAAAGTTGCATGTGTGTGTGAGGGGCACACGCGCGCATGTTGATATCTCGCTTAGGGTTTTAACAAAGTGGGGTGTAAGCAACCTATTTCGTCCGCTTCGTCCTTCTGATATTTGTACCAACAGAAGATAGAAAACGGAGGGAACCAATTGTGTTAGCTGTGAGTTTTGCCGCGGGACAGAAGGGTCGGATACGCCGCGCGTGATGGTGACCGTTCTGGGAGCTGTTGATCTTGGAAATAATCACATTTTTGTGATAATTAAATTAATTCTAATAGTTAGAAAAAGATTAAATATAGCTTGACCGTTCTGAGAGCTGTTTGATGTTGGAAATAATCATATTTTAGTGATGATTAAATTAATTCCAATAATTAGAAAAAGATTAAATATAACGAGATTCAAAATACTACGTATGATACATACTAAGCACTATTATCTAAATTTGTCGAAGCAATTTTGATCCCACTAGTGCTAGTAACAGAATGCATATAAATAACAGAAACAGAGAGAGGGCATGCCATTTTTACAGTGGAGTTGCACAAATAGTAGATGAATCAGACCGTCGATGTAGATACGGCACGTGACCGGAGCGAAGAGTAAGCAGTCGAACGGCGTCGAGGGAAACCAGACAAACAGCGAGCAGTCGCAGAGGCGCTTCTCAAAAACCTTATACAGCCCTTATCTCGTGCAGGGACACGAGGGGCCGTAGGTTTCGGAGATCTGCTCTCCCGACGCTGATGGTACGTCGACGACGGGTGGGGAAGACAGAGCAGCGCAGCACTCAAGGAACAGGAGAATGAGAGAGTGGTTGTGTATATTCTGATGATGTCTCGTCCCCCTATTTATACACAAGAGCGTCCACGAATATGGTAAGCAGACTGCTATGTATAACACATGTATATATATTAACTAGCTTACCATTTATATGAATATGGTAACTAGCCTACTATTTATACGAATATGGTAACCAACCTACCATCATAAGTATTGTTAATATACCAGTTTTTCAGTGAAAACTGGTTGAACATCCACCTAGAACCTCAAGCTACACTCATCCACAACTGTGCAATGAACTAAGCCTTGAATTGACAGTTTGGTGTGAACAAGTTTCACATGAATCCTTACTAGTATTTGGCTGCCAAGTGTCAACCCTGCGGGTGGAGCTTATAAGTCATACTCCTGTCTCACTCTTAAAGAATACCATATTCTTATAAACTGTGACTAGCAGTTAGACTCACATAGGTGTGTTCTTACAAGAATACTCTATAGGACAGTATTTTAATATAAAAAGCCTCAGAACACATTAGGACGATAGTTCGCCTGCCTTACAGAAATGAGAGTACTATATCTTCAATGAAGTGGGTTAGTAATAAGTTGTACTCTCCTGTCAAACAACAGTTTGTTCTTTCCAGTTTTTAATTCACGGGATCTTCGATCACATAGGTTGGGTTACCACTATGGTTAACTCACATGAGTCTCAATCCTATCTTTTTCGATGCATTATCAATCACAGTGCGCGATAATCTCTTAGTAAAGGGATCTGTCAGATTCTTAGCTGTATGGATATATTACACAGCTATTACTCCGGAGCTTCTCAATTTTTTGACAGACTTCAATCTACGCTTCACATGTTTGTTGGACTTCATATCCTGACTATTGCACACCTTCATAATAACTGTTTGATTATCACAGTTCATAAGAATAGTCGAGATTGGTTTTTCAACCACAGGTTAGTCCATCAATAATTCTCTCAACCACTCAGCTTCAGTACAAGTTGTGTCCAGAGCTGTAAGCTCTGCCTCCATAGTGAATTTAGTAAGAATTGTCTGTTTACAGGATCACCATAAGACAGCACCGCCACCTAAAATGAAAACATATACACTAGTGGCCTTTAGCTAATCAAAGTTTGTAATCTAATTTAAATCACTATATCTTTCGAGTATACTAGGATACCTTGAATAGTGAATTTCATAACTCATTGTACCTTTTAAATAACGCAACAGTCGATCAATACCACGCCAGTGATCATCTCCTAGATTAGATGTAAATCTACTCAGTTTGCTCACTGCAAACGAGATGTCAAGGCGAGTTGCACTAGCTAGATACATCAGTGACCCAGTGATTTGAGAATATCTCAATTGATCCTTTTCTAGTCCTCGGTTCTTTCGAAGTACTCTCTTTGTCCCCATTTAGTTGTCATTTTAGGTGTGGGCACGGAGATTAAAGATGGTGGAAAAAGTGAGATGCGTTGAAAATGAGAAGGAGATGAAAATGAGGAGAGAGATAGAAATAAAGATGTTTTAGGAATAGAGAAAGGTGTATTCAAAAGCGAGAATGACAAGTAAAAAGGAAAATTTTGTGAACTCTAGAATGACAAGTAATTAGAGACGGAGGGAGTATTACACTAGGATCATAAGGAGTTGAAGAAGGTTTGCTGTCTATGTAGCCAAAATGGCTCAATACCTTTTCCACATAATGAGATTGCAACAAGGTAATCCCATTCTCTACTTTGATTAGTTTAATATTCAAGATCACATCCGCTTCACTCAAATCCTTCATGTCAAAATTTTGGGATAAGAATGATTTTACATCATTATCGCTTCGAGATCTGTCCCAAAAATAAGTATATCATCGACATACAAACACAAGATTACTCCTTTACCCCCACTATAGCAGTAATATACACTAGTATCGGCTTCATTCACTGCGAAGCCAGCAGAGGTTAAAGTTTTGTCAAACTTCTCATTCCACTGCTTGGATGCTTGTTTTAAGCCGTACAAGGATTTGAGTAACCTACACACTTTGCCCTCTTGTCCTGGTACTATAAGTCCATCAGGCTGATCCATATAGATCTCCTCATCTAGCTCTCCATTAAGAAAAACTGTATTCACGTCCATCTGATGAACGAAAAGACCATGTGAGACAGCCAAGGATAATAGTATCCGAATGGTAGTTATTCTGGCAACGGGTGAGTAAGTATAAAAAAAATTCTTGCCTTCTTTCTGAGTATACCCTTTAGCTACAATTCTTGTCTTGTACTTTTCAATAGTATCATCAGGTCTTAACTTCTTTTTAAACACCCACTTGCATCCCACTGGCTTACAACCAAGTGGTCGATCTGTTACTTCTCATGTACCATTGGTAGTGATGTAGTCTATCTCACTACAGACATCATCCTTTCAGTATTCTACATCAAGCGATGCATATGCCTATTAGATGGTTGTGAGAGTATCATCCACAAGGTACATAGTGAAGTCATCACCAAAGGATTTTGCAATCGTCTGTCTCTTGCTCCTTCGGATAGCTTCTTCACTGTCATCCTTTTCATTTTCGTGCGAGTGCTCAAATGACTCAATCACAAGTATGAGTTCAGGAGTCAAATCAAATGATAAACTAGATGAATAATATGCATCTTTAAATGGAAAAATATTTTTAAAGAAAGTGACATCACGAGACTCTAAAAGTGAATCAACTAAAACATCCGGCGTTTCAGATTTTATTACTAAGAACTTATATGTCGTGTTGTGGTGTGCATATCCTAAGAAATTACAATCAACTGTTTTAGGTCCGAGTTTGCGCTTCTTATTTATTAGTATGCTAACCATGGCCAAACAGCCCCAAGTGCGCAAGTAATGAAGTGAAGGTCTCCTTCCCTTCCATCCTTCATATAGAGTAACTTCACTGTTCTTAGTAGAAACTCTATTCAAAACATGACAAGCTGTCAAAACAGCCTCCCCCACCATGCCTTAGACATACCGGACGTCCCTAACATGGCATTCACCAAGTCCATTAACGTCCAGTTCTTCCTTTCGACAACCACATTAGATTGAGGTAAATAGGAAGGTGTTCGTTCATGAATTATTCCATGCTCCGAACAGAAAAGATCAAACTCATTGGAAAAGTATTCCTCACCACGATCAGACCTAACTTATTTTATTTTTCTTTCTAGTTGATTCTCCACCTCAGCTTTATAAGTCTTAAAACATTCTCACGTCTCATCTTTAGTTTTTAAAATAAACACATAACATTATCTAGTTGCATAATCAATTAAAGTCATAAAATATTTTTTTCTCTCCTTTTGTCAACACACCATTCATCTCGCAGATATCAAAAGGAATGAGTTCTAGTAACGTCGAGTTTCTCTCATCTACAGCTTTATGAGGCTTACAAGATTGCTTTGCTTGCACAAAGCTTGACATTTAAAACTTTTGACAGTCGGTAACTTTGAAATTAAACTCATACCGGATAGTCGCGACATACAACCAAAGTTAATGTGACACAAACGAGAATGTCGTATATCAGCCTCAAAATTGTTTAAATCACACACATGGTTCACAACTTTATTTGAGAAATCTGAAAGAGAAAAGCGGAACAAGCCTCCGTTGTCATAGCCTTTGCCAATGAATTGGCCAAATCTCGACACGACTACTTTATTCGACTCAAATACCAGCTTGAATCCATCTCGACAGAGAAGAGATCCACTAACGAGATTCTTGTTTATTGAGGGGGCATGCTGCACATTTTTCAATCGCACGATTTTTCTCGAAGTAAACTTCAGATCGACCGAACCAACACCAAAAACAAAGCATGCGAGCCGTTCCCCATCATGACGGTTGAACCTCGCGCGGTCTAATAAGATGAAAACATAGATATATTAGAACAAATGTGAATATTGGCTCTTGTGTCTATCCACCAATTATTAGATTGATAAACAGATAAAACACTAGGTAAAATACCATACCCAGAGCTTCCACTGGAGTCACCAATGGTCACGTTGGCAGACTTCTGCCCCTTCTGATTGTTCTTGCCCTTGCAGTTACGACACTTTTTGGCAAAGTGTCCATTCTCACTGCACACGAAGCAGACAATCTCATCCATGTTCATTTTCTTGAATTTAGTGGTCTTTACATCTTTTTCATTTCCCTTTTGATTCTTTTTACTAGCGTTTTGCATCACATTGGCGCTGGACTGTACTTCAGGTGCCCTTGGCGAAACATCTTTTGCCCGAGCCTTCTCTTCAACATCAAGACCAGCCAACAAATCTTCAATAGAAATGTTTTGTCTCTTATGTTTCAAAGATGTGGCATAGTTCCTGTATGACAAAGGTAACTTGGTAATAATACCCCCTGCCACAAACTTGTCAGGCAATTGACATCCAATCTGTTCAAGCTTCCTCACAATGAGTTTGAGTTCACGAGCCTGCTCCACGATAGAATGGTTATTCACTATTTTGAAGTCGTGGTACTACTTCATGACATACAGCTGGCGTTTAGCATCTGAGGCTGAGAACTTATGTTCCAGTGCCTTCCACAATTCTGTGACACTTTTAATGTGCATGTACATATCGCACAACTGGTTAGAGAGAACACTAAGGACGCATCCGATGAAAATTGTCGTAGCCGCAATAAACTCATACACCTCTTTCTCACTTGCAAGAGACAGTGCAGGAGGGTTACCCACGACACAGAACACGCCATAGTCAAGAGCCACAGTTGGACTCTTGTCTGCCATCTCTTGAAGTTCACACCATTGAACTTCTTCGGTTTCATCGCATTAGCAAATCCAAACATCACTAAATGCCTATAAGGTTTTTCGATTGTTAGAAATAATCGCATTTTAATGATGATTAAATTAATTTTAGTAATTAGGAAAAGATTAAATATAACGAGATTCGAAATACTACATATGATACTAGTACTACGATCCAAATTTGCTGAAGCAATTTTGATCCCTCTAATGCTAGTAACAGAATGCATATAAATAGTAGAAAGAGAAAGAGATATGTCATTCTTACAGTGAGCTTGTCGGCGTAAATATTGCGCAAATAATAGACGAAGCAGACTATCGATGTAGATGCAGCCCATAACCGTAGCAAAGAGAAAAGAGTCGA
This sequence comes from Zoysia matrella, assembly GCA_001602295.1. Taxonomy (NCBI): domain Eukaryota; kingdom Viridiplantae; phylum Streptophyta; class Magnoliopsida; order Poales; family Poaceae; genus Zoysia; species Zoysia matrella. Next base: position 141,240 of record BCLG01000693.1, on the reverse strand, counting down.
ACGACGTTGAGGGGAAGCAGACGAATAGCGAGTAGTCACAGAGGCGCTTCCCAAAAACTTTATACGGTCTTTACCCCGTGCAGAGACACGAGGGGACGTGGGTTTCGGCGACCTCTCTCGACGCCGATGGCACGTCAACGACGAGTGGGGAAGACAGAACAATGCAGCACTCAAAGAAGAGAAGAATGAGAGAGTGATTGTGTGTGTTCTGTATGATGTCTCACCCCTCTATTTATACACAAGAGCACCCACGTATATGGTAAGCATGCTGCCATGTATAACATTTATATACATGATAACTATCCTACTATTTATATGAATATAGTAACTAGCTTATTATTTATATGAATATGGTAACTATCATACAATTATTAGAATAATTGTTTAACAAAAATAATAAACCTAATATTTTCATTTTATATGTGAGTTGGAGCAGTTGATTAGGTGCCAGGCGTGCGTCTGATCAGTTGTCCTAGCTAGCCGCAACTGAATCCACGATCTAACCGGTCAAACTTGTGGGCGAGGCAACGAGGCCTCGAGGTCGAGGAGGACAGTTGGTAGAGGCCTATATATATAGGCTCTGGAACCATTCAAGGTACACTGATATTGTTGTTCCAAGGACAAGGACCAACCAAGCGCTGTGTCAGCTGGTATCGCAGCTTGGCGTGCAAGGCTACGATGGCGGTACAATTGCTGTACGCGAGCATATATCCTTAGACGCTTGAATACCGAGTTCACTCTGTGTGCGAATCCGACAGAGACTTGGCACCATGGTTGTCCATGTTCTCAGTAAACGGGGCAGGTATAGCTGCGGGAAGCCGTGCGGAATGTTGGGTGTCCGGGTCCTGAAAAAGAAGGCGCCCGGGTTCCTTGGCCGTCTGCAGGGGAGCTAAGTGATCGACGTCTCGCGGTTTCCAGCGACGCGAACGTCGTTTCTGACAAAATGGTGTGCCGCAAGGCCCGCAACTGAATAATGCAGTTAGGCGTGAGGCATGAGAAAGGCAAAAGCAACCGCCTCACCTGCTACACTCTGTTCAACCTAAGGCCACTAGCTGGAGGTACGCTGCTGCTTGTAGGTCAGCCCGATAACAGTAGGAAATGGTCTCAATTAAGCAGCAGGTGCTATCGCTCTATCGTCTGTACTAATTAGACTGCTTTTAACCTGACCTACGGCCGCTTCGTGTGTGGTGGAGCATAGTCATGTTGAAACTCTAGCTATCAAACGAAGCCGGCGGCGTCATGTCCATGCCCAACTACTCAACGGGTAGACTTCTTCAAGCGGAGACAACAGTAACCAGAAATGAGAAGATCATGTGCTCCGGCGGTGCGTCTGCATACAAAAAGGCACCTCACAATGAGTGAAAAAAATTCCAACAAAAAATTTAATGCACAGAGCACATTGTCATCTAAGATATGTGAATTTGAAGTACGTACTTTCTCTGTTCTAAAATATAAGTATTTTAAAATTTTGAAGATGTTTTAAAATATAAGCATTCGGAAGAATAGTGGATCCCACGATCCTTAATTTGCACCGTGCGCACCGCTCCTAATCACCAGAGGTCCAGCTCCGATTCGACCTGCTGCCGCGCCTCGCGCCGTCCGAGCTCGCCTCAGCCGCCTGCCACCGCGGCCACCTGCCGTCGCGCGTGGCCCTGCTGCCGTCGCACCTCGCCGCCTGCAGCCACTGCCGTCGCACCTCGCCCTCCACGGCCGCTTGCTG
>BCLG01000693.1:114525-139469 GCA_001602295.1 Zoysia matrella | reverse complement strand
GCTGCGGTCGCATGCCGTCCGCGTCGCCCTGCTGTGGACCGACTTGGCCTCCGGTGTGCAATGTGCCTTCCGCCTGTGTGCTTATCCTCATAAACAAATGACGCAAGTGTCTTTTGCGTGCTTTTCATTTAATGGAACGTGGTTGTATTAGGACTGTGATCATTGTATTAGGGGTAGAAATGTCATTTCTCTTTGATGCTATTTCAGGTGCTTTTCTCTTAAACGCTTATATTTTGAAACGGAAGAAGTATAAATTTACCCACGAAACAATTACAAAAGAGAAAAACAACTTCCACATACACGACGTTGAGCATTGTAGCCCAGTATAAACTTCAGCATTGCCAGGCCTCATCTCGTGGACCAGAGAAGTCCAATCAACGGAAGGGGAAACTAGGGCCGGTAATTTTTCATTTGTAGCCCAATAAAGTGGCCGACTGATTAGTCGTGGGCTGATTGTGGGGTCGAGGCCGTTTAGGCTCAGCTGACCAAGGGCTTTTCCCCTCGTCGGGCCGCCACGCCGATTTTCGGAGGCCCATCTTATTTGCCGTTTCCTGGACTATACTACAATCTCCTCAAGGATTTTCCTTATTACCACCAAGTGAAGAAGCTAGCTCCACAAACCGCGGCACAATTCGCAGCGAATCAAAACGCACAAGAATCTCACCTACGGATATGCTCGCCTAGCTACCCACACGATCGCCGATGACTCACCGGCGTCGATACTTGCTTGCCGGCGTGTTGAGTCAGCGTTCGTGGACGACTCTGATGACAGCGCAACTGGCCAAAGACAGCGTCCGAATTCCGAAAGCTTCCAAGCAGTCTGTCGAGGCTTGGACGACCCTTGAGCGCTTCCAAGCAGTCTCCGTGCGTGGCCACTAACCACTTGCAGGTTTCAAGTGTCACGTTCACTTCTTACTCCATCCTCTCAGGTCCTAACAACTGACCTTTCGCGACCGCGAAGACGCGGCGCCGCGTAGATTATTACAGTATCCATCACACTGCCACATCATGAGTAGCTGGGTTTTTAATCTGGTTCTTTTTCGAACGGATGGCATTTTGAACGGATTATCCATCACGCACTCAACCTTTCACGGACGCGCGCACGCTTGCAGTCGGCATCGATTGCCGATCAGATTCGCGTCTGCGAGAGCTGGATAATATCTCAGCAAACATTCGTCGACAAATAAGATCTTCGGGTATGCTGACACACAGTGACGGTTAACTGTCCATTCTACGATCCAGCAGCAGTGACCCTTGAGACGCACGAGCCGTTAATCAGCTGGAGCAAATAACAATCCTGTGCCGACGCAACGCCCAGAGACAAATGGTCTATCTATCGATCTCAATGCCTGCACGTTTCTGGAAGAGGCGTCGCATCAATGTCCCTCTAGCTCTTTCCTGCAATTAAACAGACACTACTAGTCCATAGTTCATGGACATTGGCCCGTAGATACAAATTGCCATGCATGCATATGCATGGCTCTGCAATTTGCATGTCTTATCTGTGTCCCATTTGCACCCAGCACATCATATCATATGGTATTGGTCGCGAGCATCAGATCTAATACGTCACTAAAGGCCCAATCGTTGAATGTGAGCCTATAATCTCCGGATATAGGAGTATACTAGTAGTATAATTTATGGCCAGGCTGATGCAGTGCCGCACGTATATGTGTCGATTTTCAGATAATACAGTGCTTTGTTAAATTCAACTTGTTATTTTTTTTCTTTCTATTGTTTTTTAGCAAGCTAGCGCTGAGCTATTTGTTGACTTGAACTGTTTCTCCCCTCAATAATCAGGCCTGAGGAAATTAAGTACTCTAATTAACATTGTGCGGTGCCAACTATAGAAGAAGCTAGCCAACAGAGGAAGCGAATTTATTAACCGGACCTGAGAAAATTAAGTAATCTTGATACAGTTTTGCTCATTTGTTGTTCATTAGTTTGTTATATCAAACAATGGAAGCAAATTTGCGCTTGGCTTTTGCAATTCATAATTTACTATAACAATTTGATAAAAAGGATTTTTCCCTTTTTGTCTTTTCTAGCAAGTTGTAGTGTGGATTGACATTCACCGAAAAGCGAATTGGGCAAGCAAACGAACTCTTGCCCTTTTCCTCAATTGAATGGTTAAAGCCGCTATCACTGCGCACAACTTGGTGAGACCTGCTCAAATGCAGAAATCAAGTTGTAGATGCCTCAAACCTTTTTTTTTAGATAATGGAACAACAAAGTCCCCTTCTCTACGTCTTCGAGGGCCTTAACCTATATGTGAAGGCAATGGTATGTTTGCTTCGAATTCAATTGAAAGCAATACAATAGCCTGTAGATCAGTTCACGTGGAATCAATGTAGCATCGTTAGGTTTGTTTCTGACCAGTGGGGAATCAAGTTTGCAAAATTCACATGGCACTATTGGTGAAGATTCTCCGGTCGGTGATCAAAAATCAAATAAGTTTAGCAGATTAGTTAAACTCCATGGAATGCTCATACTCGTGAAACATCATCATACATCACGCCGCCATCAGCAGCAACCACATCGAGAAATATCACACTAGGTAAGGCGATCTTTGCAGGCAGGACAAGCTCGCCAGTTTTGCGCAAACGAGTGGTAGAAGGTCAGACTATTGTAGATAATCACTTGTATTGGTGCACCCCCACTGGGTAGTCAAATAATTGTTGTAATGTCTCAAAAAACTCCAAGCTCAAAATCGTCTTTCTCGTACAGCTTTATCAATTTATTTAATCGACATGTGTTTATTCCTTTTCACTCTTCTTTTTCATACTCCTTTTATTTTATCGACATGCGTTTGTTTCCTTGTGTCACTCTTCCCTTTTTTACTTTCGAGTCTCCTTCAGCCCTGTCAAAAGGGAAAAAGAAAAAAAAAACTCCAAGCTTGAATCCAATGTCCACACGGCACCATGCACTCACCTTTATCGCGCTGACCTAGGCTGCTAGTACAACGTGTGGTAACTAGCAAATGGAGTTGACACTATTCAGTACTGTACTCTCTTCTGTCATTAGAGTACATGAATTGCATTGCAAGTACCCTCAGGGAAAAATAACCAAGGTTAGTTTTGGAAGAGTATTGGGTTAGTTTGGTTTTTAAACATTAGCACATGAGCACATTTCTATCTCTTTGTGAGAAAGTAAACCAAGTTTGAGAGTAGCACTGGGTTAATCAGCTTGATTGGTACATAGGAGTATTCTTGAAAAATAAATGTACAATTTCAGTCTTAAATATTTCACTTGCCCGTATTGGTCGCTACTCCTCCATAGAGAAGCCTTCTGTTTCTTTGACCATATACATGTCGCTTTAGCGCCATAAACGTGCATAAAGTCTTGTGCCTTTTGCATGCCCATTGGTAGTAGTGCCACGAGATTTTTCTTTTCTATTTTTTTCAAAAGAGCAAGAGATTATTGGGCTGGACAGATTGGCCAGACAACGTTGGTTCGCCGAAGGATTGGGCGTGTCCAAAGTCATCGTGCAGCCGTGGAGTGTGGTTGCGTGAAGGAATCAGCTGCCTGAGAGTCGGCTCGGCCGTTGTTATACGCAGCTAGCCCCGGGCTGGCTCGGTCTGTATCGGACTCAACGGACAAGTTTTCGTATTTTTGTCTAGATTTTGCTGAGTACTCCCTAAATGTCAAAAATATAGTCTCTTCGTTCTAAATTATTTTAGAACAGAGGTAGTACCAACAGGGCTGGCTTGAATTCATATGAACCTTGAATGGAAACACATGTCGTATATATTCGATATATTAAAAATAAGGAAATGAATTTCCTTTGACCAAACATAGACCCTATCTATTTTCTAATTGTTATCGCTGTTAATTGTTAACGTCGTTTTGATCATTCATCTTAATTAAAAATTATTTTCTAATATTAAAAATTATAATTTATGTTTCTAGTAACTTTAATAACATCAACTTCTAATAAATATATGATATTTATCTCGCTTTTTGAATAAGAAGAATAGCTAGTTAAAGATAATATTAGCCGCCAACAACGATAACAGTTTAAAAAAAGAGAGAGTATAATTAGAGGTACTTTTCGGATCCGGCGGGATATATGTAACAGGGCCGTCTCTAAGAAATTGAGGCCACAGTGCGAAATAAAAAATGTGGCCCTAAAATATAGCGCTTAAAAATTATTTAATTATTTATTTAAATTTTAAAATATTTTTTTTATAATATTAGAAATATATTAACTACTAAGATCTTATTTGAAATGTGGGATTTCTTTTTATTTTCTATGTTTTCCTATAAAATCGAACTAATTTGATGAAATTACTGTAAAATTCTATAAAATGTTGCATTCCAAACAGAGCCTAGTAGAAAAGAGTAAATGTTAGTACTCATAACGCTCATTAACATTCATATCTATAATTTGATATTCAAAATTATACTGAAACTCTTTCATAAAAAAATCTATCAAGAATACCCTTTTTAAAAGCAGAATCATACTTTCTGTTTCTAAGACACATTGGTATTGGTGCCTATTGATAAAGTAAAAAAATAGTGCAACTTAAGCCTCCTTTGGAATGGATGAAACATTTCTATTTTTTATGATTTTTCTGTGAAATTGAACTAATTTCTATGAAAATCTTACATATTTCTTATGAAATTCATGTTCCAATGGAATCCTTAGAAATTAGATACTTAACACAACAAAAATAACAAAAGAAAATTTTGAAGTTACGATTTAGGGGCCCTGATGTTTTTTGGGGCCCTGTGCGCTTGCCTCACTTGCCCCTGCCTCGCGACAGCCCTGTATGTAAGGTACGTGTGTATAAGAACAGGAGGGAATCGCACCTACTATGTACAACTCGATCGTGATTCTTGATTCAAAGAATATTCCTGACAGGACGGAGGTAGGTTGGTATCTACCTCAATTATTCTCGCTCTGCCATGCGATGTGAACATGCACCATCGATAATTGCTAGAGCTCCAAAGTACTAGGTCGATAGCTGCTTCAATGTCGACATATCGTCTGGTTCTTGCCAACTGTTGTTTAAGAGAGAAAACAAACAAGCTAACTGGGATAGATGGCTGGTGTAATGTGTCATCTACCCTGCTGAGTGATCTGCCAGAATACGGCCTTTATGCAGTTGCATTGACGAAGTTCGATCATTGACCTGCCGCTATAGCCCTGTATAGCTCAGAACCCGTCTGTCCGCTCGATCCGCCGTAGCCGTCCACATCGGTGTAGCCAAACGACTTTCGCGGCCCAGCTTCCTGCGCGCACAACCGTCCAGCGCGCCCGTCCTCTTCACCCATGGCGAACGTCGTTCCTCACCAGCGTGACGCGGCATATATACGAGACGTCGCCGTCGATGCTGACGGAGCACGTGCACATGATCCGGCGTGTCGACCGGTAAAAATTATAGCGAGCAGACTGTGAATACAGCGAATTCTATAAGTGAGATTCACTTTTTATAAACGAGATTTATCTTATTTATTTATTTATCGATCTGACGTGATGGACTACCGGTACGTGAGAAGGTTAAGTAAATCCGCTTATCGTGTCGATCTCATCCGCGCGCGCCACCGGCAAGCATAGACAGACGGCTGGTGCGTGCGCGTCGAGCTAGCGCGGCTCTCGCTAGAAGAAAAATATTTTTTTGTCACCAAATATAATATTAGTTTTTATAACTATTTTGTTATTAAAAATTTTGGTCGCGTTTAGGTCATTAAAACTGTCAATATATATATATAATAATCAATAATTAAATATGTTAGTCATAAAACTAAATAGCAACTAAGAAACTCTTGATAACTAAATAAATTTATCGACTAATGAGTATGTACCTTAATCACTAAAAATATATATCTACAATAAAAATTAAATTTTGATCATTATTTATCAATTTTTAGTAATCAAATTACTTGATCACTAAAACTTGATTATTAAAAAAAATTTCTTATATTGTTTTTTTTAACTGTCTCTGTTTCTAAATTATCGACACTGTAAATTTTAAAGATCAACTTTCACTGTTCCTCTCTGTCCTCCCTCCCTGCCGTGAAGGCTTGACGTGTCGCTGGTAGCCATTAATATGATTGGACTTTGCAAGGACAGTGTGTTGGTTAAAGTTATTTTATTGGTTAAAGTTATTTGATTAAGTATTTTATAATTATTATCATAAAATTTTATGTTTAAACAATAGTTTCAAAAAACTACAAATTTGTTACGGTTAATTTCATACACATTGCATAAAATCTATAGTTTTGTAATAAATTAGATACAAAATCTAGAGTTTTGTGATAAATTTAATAAAAAATCTGTAGTTTTCTGAAATTATAGCTTAAATCTATAGTTTTGTGATAATTTTAGTTTAAAAAAAAGATGATGGTTTTCCTGGTCTCGATTAGTTGAACTGTGTTCCGTACGTAAATCATAGGTGAGCGTTACAAGGTCCCCATGTTAATCGTCACTATGCAGCTTCATTGAATATTCTCGGCTCTTTTGCAGCCACACGACATTGTGTGCACGTATTTTGTTGTTCAATATTTCTGTAGCTGAATAATCTTTTTTTATGAACCGATTGCTTAAAGAGACACTTGATTAGTGCATCAGGATTATGATGGGTTTAGTCTACAAATTCAAGATACTGACGAGTATAAAATCATTACTTAACTATCACCAAAATATGGTACTACATAAGATGAAAAAAAAAGATTTTGTTTTAAAATTTCAACTATGATCTGAGCCCTAAGCACACCATGATTCTGGATGATGTGAAAATTACGAGTTTATTTTATGCGCTATGAGATGGCATTAGGTAGAGAGAACCTTAAGATAACCTTCAAACCCTCTTTAGCTAAATCAAAATGAAGTACTTCTATGTTTTTAAAACTTCCCTCGTTTTAACTTCAAGTTGTGAGTTCATTTGATCAAACTAAATATTCAATTTGCACCCATACATGACATACGTCCCTGCATCCATGTCATGTATGACACTTTTTTTTTTAGAAACGTCGTTGCATGACACTTTTGAATAAGACAAAAAGAACTTCCATAGACTAACGACGCAACTCGCACCGCGCCTGGTGAGGCTGGCGGGTCCGACGGCGACCCGTCAGCGGGCCCCACTATCTGAGCCTTGTTCGGCCATGTAGCGCTGATCTGACGGACAGAAACAGCTGCTGACGCGGGCGCGGGCCCACGCTGACTCGTCGCCGCCCGCCGCGGCGCGGGCAGACGCGAGGCCCCGGAGCCGCGCGCGCCGGCTATAAATAGACGGCTCAGCCACCGCTGGTTCCCTCATCCAACACACGGCAGCAGCAAAGAGCACGCACCATCTCCGTCACTGCGGCTCTTCGCTTCCGCTTCCTTTCGTAGTTTCGTGGCGTGCCACCATGTGTGGGATCCTCGCCGTGCTGGGCTGCGCCGACTGGTCGCAGGCCAAGAGGGCTCGCATCCTCTCCTGCTCCCGGAGGCAAGCACCTTGCGCCCATTGCAGCACTGTCACAAATTGGGCGACCCTGTAGTTACAGTCCTAGTAGAGCCTCTATTTCGGTGTTGGTTCCTTCGTCAGGCTTCCGAGCGATCGTTCTCGAAGCTCTGGGTGTGTTAAGTCTTACGCGTTAGAAACTGTGTGCTAAAACGCAGAGCCGAGAATAATATTCTATTTTCTAAAAATCTGAAAGAGCCGAGGGAATCAAAGGACTGGTAGTGGGTTACGTTGCCGGGGCTCTGAGTCATAGGAATCATAAAGAATCGCGTGCGCGATAGATGATAGTAGGAAGGGACGATCTGAAAACATGGCACTGGAATCTCTACTGGTCTCACCAAACACCCCAGCGTTTACGTGTTTAACTGGTTACGGTGTGTGTGGGTTGCTTGTCCCGATTTCTGACCGGCGTCGTCGTCGTCGCCCATGTGGTGGTTTGCAGGCAGAAGCACAGGGGCCCGGACTGGTCGGGGCTGTACCAGCACGAGGGCAACTTCCTCGCCCAGCAGCGGCTCGCCGTCGTCTCGCCGCTGTCCGGCGACCAGCCGCTCTTCAACGAGGACCGCACCGTCGTCGTCGTGGTAAGAGACAGAGACACGGACGGTCAGCTAGCGGTAGACTTCCATGTTCGATCCCCTGATTCTTGGTGTTTGCTGACACTTCGGATCTTTTGTTGAAATGAAACGAAGGCTAATGGAGAGATCTACAACCACAAGAAGATCCGGAAGCAGTTCGGAGCCAAGCACACCTTCACCACCGGCAGTGACTGCGAGGTCATCATCCCTCTGGTGAGAGAAACCGGTGCAATTCGGGCGGCTAAATTAATTGTGTTTGTTTTGTTTCGGTGCGTGTGAAAGCGGAAGCTGACCTTGTCTGATCTTGCTGTCGCCGCCGCGCTGATCGTGGTCGATCTCGAAGTACGAGGAGTACGGCGAGAACTTCGTCGAGATGCTCGACGGCGTGTTCGCCTTCGTGCTCTACGACACCCGCGCCAAGACGTACATGGCGGCCCGCGACGCCATCGGCGTCAACCCGCTCTACATCGGCTGGGGCGCCGACGGTACGTTACTAACTTTCGTTACATAGGCCATGTGCTGAGCCGACGCCGTTTCGGCGGGCGGTCAGGTTCAGAGCACAGCCTGCCGGGGCGCCGCGTGACACGTTGCCGAACTGATCGATCTTTCCATTCTCCTCCATCCCTGCACGCAGGTTCCGTCTGGATGTCGTCCGAGATGAAGGCGCTGAACGAGGACTGCGTGCGGTTCGAGATCTTCCCGCCGGGCCACCTCTACTCGAGCGCCGCCGGCGGGTTCCGGCGGTGGTACAACCCGCACTGGTTCCTGGAGCAGGTCCCGGCGACGCCGTACCAGCCGCGCGTCCTCAGGGAGGCCTTCGAGAAGGTGCGTGTCCAAATAGGATATCGTTCGCGGTCACGGTGGTGGAGATGGTGACAAGGCCGTTACTGACAGTTCTCGACATGACCGTGTGCGTGTGCTCTGCTCTGTATTGCAGGCGGTTATCAAGAGGCTCATGACCGACGTGCCGTTCGGGGTCCTCCTCTCCGGCGGCCTCGATTCCTCCCTCGTCGCCTCCGTGACCAAGCGCCACCTCGTCGAGACTGAAGCCGCCGAGAAGTTCGGCACCGAGCTCCACTCCTTTGTTGTCGGCCTCGAGGTGTTTGATCTCTGGACCACAACAATTCTGTACTCTGTTTCGCGTTCTATTCGTACCCCTGAAATCATGGAATGCTAACGTTTCGAGTCCGTGACGGCACGTTCCAGGGCTCCCCTGACCTGAAGGCGGCGAGAGAGGTCGCTGACTACCTGGGAACCATCCACCACGAGTTCCATTTCACCGTCCAGGTAAATCAATCACGGTAATGCGCAGAGAACGGCCGGTCAGCCATGAACAGGCCGGCCGGTCAGAAGAAGGACTCGGCGGGATACTGACGAACCGTTTGGCCTCTTTCCTAGGACGGTATCGACGCGATCGAGGAGGTCATCTACCACGACGAGACCTACGACGTGACCACGATCCGGGCCAGCACGCCTATGTTCCTCATGGCGCGCAAGATCAAGTCACTCGGCGTCAAGATGGTCCTCTCGGGGGAGGGTTCCGACGAGCTCCTCGGTGGCTACCTCTACTTCCACTTCGCTCCTAACAAGGAGGAGTTTCACAAGGAAACCTGCCGGAAGGTACAAAATTACACACCTAGCAGGAAACGGTTGCAGAACACTTGTCGAACGATCCCTGTGTTGGATTTGGCCCAAATTAAAACTGCATCTGAATTCTGACAAAAAAAAAAACACAGGTCAAGGCCCTGCATCAGTACGACTGCTTGCGCGCCAACAAGGCCACTTCGGCCTGGGGTCTGGAGGTTCGTGTCCCGTTCCTCGACAAGGAGTTCATCAACATCGCCATGAGCATGGACCCTGAATGGAAAATGGTATGGTGTATTTTCATCTTCACCACCAAGAAGAAATGATCACGAGTTTACTGACCCTTTTCCTTGGTGAACCGCAGTACGACCCTGAACTGGGCCGCATGGAGAAGTGGGTAATGAGGAAGGCGTTCGACGATGAGGAGCAACCATACCTGCCAAAGGTTGGGACACCGAACCGGTTTCTGATGAAGCTCATGCCCTGCTTTCTCTCTGTTCTGCGCTAACTAAAGGCTCCTGTTTCGTTCCCGACAACAGCACATCCTGTACCGGCAGAAAGAGCAGTTCAGCGACGGCGTCGGCTACAGCTGGATCGACGGCCTCAAGGCCTTCACGGACCAGCAGGTCACGGACGAGATGATGAAGAACGCCGCGCAAACCTACCCGCACAACACGCCCGTCAACAAGGAGGCGTACTACTACAGGATGATTTTCGAGAGGCTCTTCCCTCAGGTGACTGCATTGTTTGGCGAGGAACAGGGACGCTGATGGAGCTTTCTTTGGATAGAACGGCGGCGTACTGACGTGCTGCGGGGGCTGTGCTGTTGATGCAGGACTCGGCGAGGGAGATCGTGCCGTGGGGCCCGAGCATCGCGTGCAGCACGCCGGTGGCCATCGAGTGGGTGGCGCAGTGGAAGGCGTCCAACGACCCCTCCGGCCGCCTCATCTCCTCCCACAACGACTCCACGTCCAATAACCATGACGGCGGCGACCACTTCAACGGCAACGGCAAAGGCGTCGCGGTGGCGAACGGCCACGGCGGCGCCGCGGCGAACGGCAAGGTCAACGGTGCTGCCGAGGTCGCCGTTGTGGTGGCGGTGTAAACTGTACTACTACTAAAGGGGAAGCAAGACTAGCAGGTGTGTGCGTGTATGTAGCGTGTCAACCCATCTCCCGTGCCATCGGCATGGCATGGCGCGGTGGCACGTGCGAGTACTTGATCGCTATGTATTGTGTGCTGTCACTGGCGTAACGTGTCCGTGTGTGTGAGCGAGTGCGACTGCGAGCAGCAATTCAGGCATGTGTACCGGAGCGACCGATGACTTTGGACTCTATCTTTGAATTGAACTATGTACGGAATATTCCCTTACTTTTTAATCGAATTACCCCCATAGTGTTCCTCATGTAGTATTATATAGTCTTGGTTGCTGCTATGAGAGCGCGAGCTACAGGAACAAGTGTGCGTAGAGGATTTGATTCCACGTGTCCGGCACGCCGGGCACGCACCAGTGGATACAATCCGCGTACTTCTCCGGGTCGGCCCGCTGCGCGTCAGTGAGCAGCTCGCCGCCGGTCTCGGTGTAGACGGAAACGTGGGCGTCGACGCGGTGCTCCGTGAGCTGCGTGATGTTGAGCAGCGCCACGGGCACCCGCCGCATCCTGCCCAGCACGTCGGACATCACCTCCATCATCCGGCGGTCGGAACCGCTGCCCCAGTACCCCTTCCGCGTGACCGGCCGCGTCTCGTTGTAGCACCGGACGCCTCCCTCCCGGCCCCAGTCCTCGCTCCGCATGTGCGTCGTGGAGATGGACATGAAGAACACCCTGGTGGCGTCCGGGTCGACGTTGGCGTCCACCCAGTTGGCCCACGTCTTGAGCCCCAGCCGGAACGCCACCCACGCGTCCAGCTCCTCGTACCCGTCGTCGTCGAAGGAGCCCCACACCGTCTTGATCCTGCTGCCGGTCATCCACCAGACGTAGCTGTCGAAGACGAGGACGTCGGCGCCCTTCCACCGCCGGGCGTGCAACTCGATGGCGTCGACGTGCAGGACCCGGCCGTCGGCGCCCAGCCGGATGTTGCGGTCGGAGTTCGACTCCACCAGGAACGGCGCCCAGTAGAACTCGATGCTCGCGTTGTACTCCGTGGCCGTGTAGACGTTGAGGGTGCTGCTGCGCTCCATGGTGCGCGCGGTGTAGGGCACCACGGAGTTGACGAGGCACACGAAGGAGAGCCACTGGCCCAGCAGCAGCGAGTCGCCCACGAACAGTATCCGTTTGCCCCGCAGCTTCTCCAGCACGCGCACGGGGTCAAACCTGCAACGCGGAATTTTGTTTGGGCCGCTGGTTAGGCAGAAATCATAAAATAACCCAGTCATTCTAGGCCCACGTATACGGGTCGACCCATTCAGATTCAGCCCACTTCTCGTAGCAACACAGCAGCAACATTCTTTTTTGGCAGCGCCTATAGAGTTATCTATGGACCTATCGTGAACGCCACTTGTGACTAAACATGATTCGTTTTTCTTATCTCGTTCATAAAATTATTCACTACATTCAAGACCATAGTAGTAATATCATACTCCATTGTAGTACTTCATAAACACACTTCTTAATTCAGTCGTGAGGAAAAATCGTGAACACAGGAGCCGGAGCTGACCTTGGAAGACTGCAGTCGTCGAGATGCCAGTCCCAGTACAAGTAGTCACTATCCGGCCGGCCGTTCCTCTGGCACGAGTCCTGCCTGTCGATGTACGGGCACGTCTCGTCCGTGTAAGGCAGCTCCTTGGACCTGTCGTACGCCCAATACCCATCCGTCACGCTGCACCGGCTCGGGTGGAACGCCTTCTTCTTCGCCGGCGGCGGCGGCATTGCCTCCTCAGCGACGGCCAGTCGCGTCGTCGACGCACTCGTCCTGGCTGGCAGAGTCGACGGCCTCTTCTTCTCCCTCTCCTTCGTTTTCTTCTCCATGATTTCTGAAGATCACCAGTCGAACGGTTACACTGTTACAGAGATAAAAATAGCGCTATGCATATGCAGTAGTGCATTTACCTGTGATAGAGCGGAGGTCTTCGGTGAAGATGATGCCCGCCAGAGCCAGCCCGCCAATGATCGCCACCACCACCGATAGCGGGGCGCGCCCCTTCACCCGCTTCATCGCAGCTATCTGAACCATGAGCGATTGAGCGAGCTCTCTGCGTGCAGGCAGCAACTGCTGCACCAGTCTCCAGATTCGGATCAACGCGCCAGTGGCAGTGCTCGCAGCTGCAGAGAGCCAGAGATGGAGTGACACTTATATGACTGCGACGTGGGGTCACGGCAGATGCACCTATATATGAACTTTTGATTTTAACTGTTTGCGCTGCTAATTTGAGTAGGAGTGAAGCGAAAGCAACGTTTAATCTGGGGTCTTGAGCGGAGACAACCAACCTGAGTCCTGAGCATCTCATTTCACCTGCGTTTGTCAAAAGTGCATATAGGTAAGGATCCATTCCCAAGGTCGAAGTGCTGATACTATTCCAACAAACTGTGTGCTCCCCAGCCTCCAATACCTGTGGCCTTGTGGGCGCCTGACTTTTGCAGTGGCAGCATCATTTCAGATGGAATGCTGTGAAAGATACAGCTGATCAGCTCTTCTAATCATGAATTATGCACTCCTGTACTAATATGATTATGAATAACGTCGAATGTGATGGGTATTGCCCGCATATTCGACGGATGGCATGGGTCTCCTGTGCCCTGTGCAGGCCTGACAGATCGGGGTAACATATACTCCGTATAATGCTACTACACTGAGGGTAAATTTAACAGATATTGTTACTGCAAATGAAGCTTGTTGGTTTATATTGTTCTACTTCGGAGCATGGCAAATCTCACAGTCGCAAGTTATTACAGCATGTTATCTCATAGCTGGCAGTTGCAGCATAATTTAGCAGGAGACAGAAAAGAATGCATGTAGTTTCGACATGATGTTTGACCGGTTTGTTGGTGACATCTTGGTGTGCTGTTTGTTTCGTTGCTTTACTGAGAGGCCCCAATTCATTATCCGTTGTCGATCTTATGAATTACTCCTATGATGGAGCACTATAATAGTACGGCAGATATATGGTGCATTGCGTCGGTAAGCTTAGCTTTCATTGGGTTTCTGGACGACAACACTTCGTGAAACTTCACTCAGGAGGCTTACTCGGTTATAGATGATGTGCTTCTGTCATGTAGATTTACTCAGTTATTTTCTTTCTGAAGACAAGAAGAATCTTGAATGCTGGGGAACATTTGGAGACTTGATAAATTGATTATGAATGCTCGAGGGAATCCATGTTGGCCAACTGCTCGCGAGATTCTTGAAATGATGTCAGTCATGAAACACTTCACCAAGAGGTAAAGCTGAGAGAATCATGGAAACCTTAGCACGTAATGGATGATCACAACCAAGAAACTAGAACTGCCCGCCACCTAATTAAAGGATCGATTGCCGTGCTACTCCTGCAAAGGAAAATGCGTGTGCCTCTTTCAGCAATTATCAGATTGCACACTTTTCAGCTGTGGAGTATGGCACGAACGACGTCAAATGCATAAAGCTATGCACGCATGATACGTTGTTGTATCTTCAGATCGAAGGCAAAAGCGAATCAGTTAACTAAACGTGTACTATGTGCCAGTAACAAGAAATGCACCAGAAAATTGCTATATATTGTACAACCTCACCAGCATCCACACTAAAAGTTGCGTCAACTACTCCATGATCACCGGCTCTTTTGAAGTGATATAGCCTTTAGAAAAAACTAGTATTTTTGTGAAGGTTATTTTCAAATTTCAAAGAACCAAATTGGTTGCTGTGTTCTATACTTCCTCAATTCACTTTTAATTGTTATTCTAGGATTTCAAATTTATTTTATAATAGATATCACTCTCACTTCCCAATACAACTTTATTTATTCTAAATACATTTCTATCTCTATCTCTCCTTCTCATTTATCTTACATAATACCTTTTTTACTTCTCTTTTAATTCTTGTGCACAGAGCAAGAATGATAATTAAAAGTGAATAGAGAGAATAAATAGATGTGAAACAAGGCATGTCAAGCTTTGGAGGTGGTGGCGGTGATGCAAATACTTGTCAAGAAAAAAACTTTTTGATGAAGACGAAGCACTTTGGTAAAATAGGCATTTTGGCTTGGGATGTGGAATAAAGTGTGAAACTGCGAAGATAACTTTTTTTTTTGTGCTACTGGTTCGTTTTGCAAAGGGATTTTTGCCATTTGCAACGGATCCTAGACATTGTATTCCAATTTTCATGTGTTCCACAATTTTTCATTGCAAGATCAACGGACATATGCATACTTCTCAGCCACTTACGCCTATGAGGATTTCGCGAGCACCAAAAAATTCGGACAAATAGGCAGTTGCATCTATCATTCTATTTGTAGAAGAGCAGGGTATAAAAGAGCTGGTTCCAGGTGTCTGGCAGGCCGGGGAGGCACCAGTGGCTGCAGTCCACCGAGCCACCGGTGGCGACGGGGTTGGCGCGCTGCGCCGGCGTGAGGTCGCCGCTGTACACCGACGGGTGCGCGTCCTTGCGCAGCGCTGACAGCGCGGAGACGTCGAGGAGCCGGGCGGGGCTCTTCATCCCCCGGAGCGCGGCCTTGATCACCTGGTCCTGGCCCGAGGCCTGGACGGAGGCGGTCGAGTTGAGCCCAGTAACAGGAGCCGTCTCGCCGTAGCAGTTCTTGGACACCGGGTTCGCCCACTCCTTCGAGCTGATGCAGCCCACGGAACAAAAGATGAATAGTTACTTAGATGCCGGTCAAACAACGACACGGGCGCACACGTGACGTGCGAGCACATGCTAGTGTCACGGGTGAGATGAGAATACGAGATCCGCAGCAGAGCTGACCCGGGAGAGAGAGAGATGGACGATACCTGTAGTGCGTGGGGGACATGGACTGGAAGAAGACACGGGTCTTGGCGGGATCGACGTTGGCGTCCACCCAGTTGGCCCATGTGGCGAGGCCGCGCTGGAACGCCACCGTCCGGTCCATGTCCTCGAAGAGTCGCCCGGACTCGCTCATGTAGTCCCACCCCTGCTGCGCGCCGGCGTGCGTCCACCAGTGACCGGAGTTGAAGGAGAGCACGTCGGCGCCGCGCCACGACTCGCCGTTCTCGGAGATGTCGTCCAGCATCAGCACCTTTTTCCCCTGGACCACGTCGATGTCCACAAGGTACGGCGCTCGGTAGAACGACAGCGTCACCGCGTACTCCTATTCGTCCAATTATGCACTCGTAAGAACGACGAGCCGATAAACGATTTTTATTGCACAAAAGAAAAAGATGGTACCAGGAACTTGTAGGTGTAGAGAGGGTCCCCGGAGACGAGTTGCGCCGGCGACTGCAGCGCGGCGGCGTGGAGAAGGCAGATGAGCGACTCCCACTGGTTCCGGCCTAGCGAGTCCCCCACGAACATCACCGTCTTCCCCTTCATCCGCCTCAGGAAGTCCGCTCCATCAAACCTACCAGCAGAATTAGCCAGCAGGTGTCCTGGTTTATTACTCACGCATTGCAGAGGCGTGCACGAATGAACGCGTGTCGCCGCCGTGGTAGACGACACGGCACGGTCCACGACGTACGTACCTCGGCAGCTCGCAGCCGGCGGGCTTCCACCTGTACCGGAGGTACTCGGAGTCCGGCCGGCCGTAGAGTTGGCAGTTGAACTCCGCGTCGATCACGGGGCAGTTGAACCCGGTGTACGACGCCGCCGTCGCCGCCGAGCCGTTGTCACGGACCCAGCCGCCGCTGAAGACGTCGCATCCCGCCAGAATGCCGGGCGTAGGGGTGGCATCGCGCCTGTGGCGCCCCGCGAGCCCGACGGTGACAGGCGCCGAGGCGGCCGGCAGCGAGACGGTTTGGAAGAGGAGGACGACGTAAGCCAACGCGACGGCGGCGAAGACGACGCCATTGTTCTTGCGTCGCGGCAGCGCCATCATCATGGCAAAGGAGAAGGAAAGACCAGTGCCTTTTTCCGATGGCGTCGTACGCCCCGCTTTATTATGCCACCGCTGAACGGATGGATCAACGGACCGAAGGATCGAGTAATGGCGAGGCCAAGGAGTAACCTTCCGCCGCCGCCGCCGCAAGCAAAGCAAGCAATCTAGCTTGCACAGTAATCGCCGTCAGCTGAGGCAAGAGGAAGTTTGCATGTGAGGGCAAGGGCAAGATCGAATTGCTGCCGGTGGAATTGGAGTTCACGTGAGGCCGGAATGGAAGGGATCCTTTCAGTAGTTTGTTCCGTGACTTCCGCCGAATGGTTTTGGAATCTACGGCTTCGTAGCCGTATCATTCGTTGCGTCGCCGGTTTCCCCTCCCATTTGTTGCGCCCCGTCGTTGGTGTGTAGCATTGAAAAGAATCTCGAGCCTTGGGATGGAGTCCAGTACAGTTTTGTCTGTTCAGGATTCAAGATAGCGTTCCAGCGTGCATGTGTGCTGATGAGATGCACGCCTGATTGGACAAAAACGGCAGGCTGGATCGAGTTTGATCTTTGATGGGAGCACAGACTATTGGATGTCCTGGTCCTCCGGTATTTGCCGAAACTGCAGCAGTGACAGCTGAGAGAAGCTGCAAGACAAGTGAAAATTTCGTCTTCAGTTCTTCTAGAGGTGGGAATCTTGATTCTCACTTTCCTATTGACAAGGCCTAGCTTCACAGGGAAGAGAGAATATTTATGTTTTTTCCTAAATAAAGGTTATAATGACTTTTGTGCTTTTTCTTGTGGAAGGCTGGTGTAGGCCAGGGAAAAATGTGTTGCCTCTGGCCCTTCATCCAACCTTTTCCGCCATATATACCTGATTCCATCAATCCATCTCCACCACAATCTTCTTAAAAGTTCTTTATCCAGAATTGAAACAATTCGAAAACTATGGAGACGAAGAAATGGATCCCCCAGAATTGAGTGCTACAGCGGTTCAATGCGATTGCCTAATAGTAACAGGTAAAAGGAAGTGCTTGCTTCTGATGAAGCCTGGGGTCTCCCCGAAGAAACGGCAGGCAAGAACCAGATACCAACAAGGGCTAAAAGCATCCAAAGGATGTGGGTCTTGCATATACATTTTTCGGTCTTTCCAGATAGGTGGCGCTAGCATCTTTGTACTGCAACACATCGTTTCGCTGCAAACCATAGCGAGTATACGACTAGCTACAATTAGCTACAAAAATAATCTGGGAACAGCCTGAGCCTGATCTGCATCGGCACTAGAAATGGAGCATCGTCAGTACCCAACAAGGGGAGAATGTTTCATGTAAAGACTGTGAAAAAGGATACGGAGTATCTTTTTATTCATTCCAGAGAAACTGTGAATTGATATAAGCAAGACACTAGCTCACCGACTGACTAGCGTGGCTTATCGTTGGTAAAGCAAATAGGCTTATCGTTGAGTGACCAACAATGAAAAATTCTTGATCATAGATCTCATGGCTAATTATTCTGCTATGGCCGTGGGCCTCTGCCCTAAATTAGGCTAGGATAACTGAAATGGGCTGCCAACAGATAAAGCCCAGTAAGGCGAATACCCCTTCGTAAGTCCTTTATTTTTTTTTTCCCTTACGTTATCTAGCAGCCCACCAGATGACTAAAATCCATGGCGCGAACTCGATCTGCAGAGCTTGAGGAGGGGTAGGGGGTGCTCCACCCCGGAGTTAGGAACGGCGGCCGCCATACGTCGCCATATTGGTCTGTCCGACTCTGAATTACTGGGCCTTATTGGCTATTCCTACACTGTCAGCTAATGCAGGTCTTCCCAAATTGGTGGATTTGATTCTGTTTCGGTAGTACACCCTCCCGTTGACATTTGATTTTAACTTTGATCACTATTTTATTTAAAAAATTAGTTTAAATATGAAAATTTTAAGTTGTAATTCAAATAGCTCTAATGATAAATCAAATTATAACAAAATATATGATATTTATTAAAAAAATTGAATAAAACAAATAGTTAAAGTTAAAAGTCAACGGCGACAACAATTTAAAAACTAAAAGAGTAATAGATTTGTCTGCCTTTAATATTGGATCTTTCTAATTCTCTGATGGGATCACCATTAGAGCATCTCCAACAGATGCTATAAAATTAGTGCTTTATATCTTAGTTTTAAAAATCTTGTAAATATCACTTTTAAATATTCTGATCGATATGCTATAGCAGTTACCGTAAAATTGGTGCTTTATATTTTCTTTTTCTTCTCATTGTCTTGTTGGCAATTGATCGAACAACTTGTGCCCGATGGTGAGGCAAGAACCGTGCGGCTCACGGATGGCCGACAACATGGAGTCACCGCTCGAGGACGCCAGCTACGGGTGGCCCTCGACGAAGGTGACTGATAGCTGCGTTTGTCTGGGAAGGGAAGGTCACATCCGTGGAGGATGTCACCGAGGGGCTCGAGGAACACCTGTCGTGCTTGTCGAGCTCTTCTCCGGCTGAAACCTCTAAAAGCAGGTGGTCTTCGTCCACCGGGAGTGAGCACTAGTGCGGCATCCGTGTTCTGCCCCAAGTGCTCTTGATGTATATGATATCCTTGGTCTGCTGCTGTGCTACCGGCTGGACCGCTGTCGAGGACCAGTTCGGCTTCCTCTGCTTCAGCAGCACGAAGAACTTGGTGGCCGGGCGGAGTCATGATCAGTCATCATCGACCGTCAACGGACTCGCGCCGGAGTTCCAGCACGAAGCTCATCGTTATGAGTGCCAACTTGCGCACGGACATCACCGACGAGGTGGCATATGCGCAGCAGCTGCCCAGAGCATCCCGCTCGACATCGTCTTGGGCGGGGACAGCAGCGGCACGTCCTCACGTCTTCCGATGGGGGCCGGCGAGGGCAGTCGGCAGCCACGGGAGGCACGGGGTAGCGGAGCGTTGGTCGGGTGGCGGTGAAGTGAAGAAAAAATGGTTCACAAAATCGGATACAACACGAGATACAGCAACTTCTTCGGTGCTCTAAATATAAAGCATAGAAGGACAAATATAAAAGATCTCTAAAAAGCACCGAACATTTTTAAAGTATTTGCTGGAGCGTCTTCGTGCTATATATTGCTCATGAGGTCATTTTAAAGCATCTGTTGTGATGCTCTTACTCTGCTTTGGTGTGTAATCGTTAATTTTCTCAACCTTTTGCAATTTTTTTTTTGGAAGTACCGTACCTTCCTGTGGCTTAGCAATCACCGTTGGAGCGATTACCGCTACCACTTTCGCTCGTAGTCAAGGTCTGGGTGTGCCATACTTCTTGTGCCGAGTCAACCACTTCAGCAATTATACTTCTTGTTGCATGTGTATCTTGGAATATTTGCTGATCTAGAATTACCAACTTCTGCCATCTATCCTTGTTTCAGCTTTTCTGTGTTTGGCTCTTCCTGAATTATGCTACCCAAAATAAGGGCGCCAACCCCTTTTGTGGTGAGCCACACTAGAAGATGGCTAAACATGGTGACCAACAAAAGATGGCCCTGACCTGAAGATCTCTTTCAACACTTTCGGCCCTATCCGCAATTTTACAGTCTGCATTCCGAAACAAGGCAATCGTCCCTGCATTCCTCCGAATGAATCCTCTGTCTGCATGTAAGTGCTTCTGAGATCGAATTGTCGTTCCTCGGTCGCACCCACCTTTGTGTTGATTTAATAGTCTGTTTATCCCCTGCACCCACTCTTTGTGTGCCTGACTTTTTGCTTCACCTGAAGATCATAGTGCAGGATCTAAAAGCGCAAGTTCTTGGTGAGATCATATATAAAAAAGAATTAGGAACGAAACAGGTTACAGAGAGGAAGTTTTGCTGGACAGCCAGGGAGCTATCTTGTTGAATCGTTGTCGATGGGAAATAAGGGGCCAAGACCCACACAAGAACTGACACCGGGTTCTCCCTCTCTCGCCCTCCCTCTTCTCGTGTCTGCAGCGCAAATACACTTAGCAGCCACCATAATCCCATGCAGATGACATCAAGATCGATGACGAGGCGCCGTCAAAACCAGCGTCAGCATCCGCATCTGTTTTGCAGAAGATAGAAGGATACATCAAAACCGGTAGGGAAGCAGGCTCCACGCTTTGTAACAGTCTGAAAGATGCGTCACGTCTCCCTTTGTTTGCTAATCACAGTGTCTATACTATGTGCTATCAGATGGAGGAAGAGAAAAACTATTGGAAGGATCAAGCGATCACGTTCAAACGCCACGCAAGAAAAGCACCCAGGAGATCCTCACCCAGTACAAATTCAAGGGGGTATAACTTTTTTCCCCTGTCCATTCGCAGTTTGCCAGTAACATAATCGCGCGCTCACTATCTGTAATTCTGTATACATACACTCATTCAGGATGCTGCTGCTGCCGCGGCCGCAGCGAAGAATAAGCTCATGGAGCGGCAGGAGAAACTCGCGGTAAAACTGGACATTTTTTTTGTATCATCATCATCAGCAGCCGCTATGCATAGCAATTGCGACTGACGATGATCCACCCACCTCTCGATTCCCAGAAAATGACGGAGCAATCTGCGGAGCTCGAGAACGAAGCGGCCGACTTCGCCTCCCTCGCTCATCAGATCAACGAGAACATGCAGAAGAAATGGTGGAAGCGCTAGCGAACTGAGCTGATCCTTTCCGCGGTGTCTCTGTCTCTGCCGTGACGCTGGACGACGATCGCGTGCGCCATCAACGTCCGCAACCAAACCGTGTACCAGTAGATGTGCCTTGGATTAATGTAGTCTGCTTCGATTGCAATGGGGTGTGATCCCGATTCACGCGTGCATCGTATGAGGTGCCGGTAAAGGGTTAGAAAAAAACAAGAGAGTAGTGCTTTTTGTTTAGTGAAGTATACATGAACATAAGTGTAACACACACTATTCACTTCACACCAACACAACACACCCGTTCTCTGTAGCGGAGTAGTTATAACGCTTGATGTGAATGAGTTAGGCAGAACGGCGATTCTGCAACCACTGTTTTCAATGGGCCGGTACAGTTAGCCCCTTCAATCTTCGTTAGCACTATCATTCAGCAGCAGTTCATAAATTTTGGGGACCCCATTACAAGAAAAGAAAAGAATCGAAAAAGTTCAGTCTGAATGCTGTGCACGAGGTCCTCGTGCCCTGCCGCCGGCCACAACCGCGGCGTAAGCAAGTGGGTCTAAAAGGCCTCCCGGGCCCCGGCCCGGTGCAGGTCCCCATCCAGGCTTAAGGCCGAGGGCCATGGTGCGCGTCGTTCGTTGCTGACGCTACCACCACCACCCCAACTAATCCCCGGCCCTTCTCCGTCCAAGAAAAAAAACGCCACGCATGTGGGGGAATTTTGTTCTCGACAGCGGATAGTTTAACGAAAGTGGTTGCGCCGATTACCAACGCGTGATACTTTTTTTTTTTTGAGCAAGACCACGCGTGGTACTCGCAGATCCCTTTATCTCAGCATCAAAGATCTTCCATAGAAAACCCCAATTAGCCACCATGTAATTGTTCGTGGTGCATCAAACCCATCCCCCGTGCGTGCCCCGTTGATATTTTCCGCCTCTCTCGTCAGGTGAGGTGGTCACGGCCGGCATGCCGGGAGATGCCCCGTTCCATCAGTGATGAAATCCGGCGTGAGCACCGCGTCCACCAGTCAGGTGGTCACCGCGCTCATGCCGCTGCAGCCCCGGGCCCGGGTGCCCGGGCGGGCGGGCGTCGTGTTCCACCGCCGACCACGCACGCGATGGGATCGCTCGCGGCGGCGTCGTCGTCGTCTCCTATCCGTCCACCGCGCATGGGAGCGCGACGTCTGTGGTCTCTCGCCAGCCGCGCGCGAGTGCTGTGCCGTCTCGGTCACGAGGTCTTCACAGTTTCACCGCCGCCTCCGCCGTCGCCCGTCGCGTTGCGTTCCGCAGGAGTAGTCGGCGCCGTTGGACCCTCGCGCTCCGAAAAAGGGCTCTGCTCGTCTCCTCTGGTGCCCGCAGGATTCGTGCGACGAGGGCGCGGGCCACGAGTCTACTAGCCAGGCGGCCGGCAACCGGGCTACGTGGGCGCGCCTGCGCCACGGAGCTCAACATGCCACGGCACGTATCGTCACTTTACGAGTTCAATGACCGTGTCGTTTCATGGGACTTTACTATTACACATTAACATAACGTCGTCATCATCAAGCGGTTCACAACTATGGAGTTCTCTTTTTTTGGGAGTATGACCGTGTGTGGGGGTAACAGAGAGGATAGCAAGGTTAATGCTCCGTCCTAAGTTGCCTTCAGTAAATCCATGGATTCACATCCAGAAAGAGTTGTTTTTGACTTCCTTTTTTGAGTCTTGTGCTCCTTAATCTATTTCAACTACTAGTAACATGGAAGACCATACTTATATATTAAAGCGCAAGTATTTTCTCAATTCTCGTTGCGCCATGTCATCTAAAAAATATTAACCGTCGGATTAAAAATCTAATGGTGAATATTAAAAAAGAGAAAAAAAATCATTTTTCTGATCAACAGAGGAGCGTGCTCCTACTCGGCAGGAGCAGTCATAAACGATCGTACCATCACTTTAACCTTTTCAGGTTTAACATAAATTTTGATTATGGTTATATTTAATTTTTTTATAAATTTCATATATTATAATTTGCTTTATCATTAAAGTTATTTGAATCATAACTTAAATTTTTACATATTTGAATTAATTTTTTAGATAAGTTAAATAGTCAAAGATGATATTAAAAATCAACATTAAACAATAATTTATAAATAAAGAGAGTATGTGAAAGTATACATAGACAATGGTATAAATATAAAAAATTAACTGTAACTGTTTTGTTAAATCAAATTTATTTTTGCTATAGATTCAATAGAACTATTCTAAAAGATATAAGAGAAGTTCTTATAAATTTATTCTACTTCTATGTTTTGTAAGTATATGCTACAATTAAAGAACTTTATATATTATAAAAATATATATTTAGATAACTTAAATTGTTTTATCTTCTAAAAATACTCGTTGATTACTATAAGATTCAATTTTCCCGCTTGTAACTCCGGTCAGAAAAAATAGTAGCTTTGAACGCAATGTTTTAATCAAACATTGCCAATATAAATTAAAAATAATTTTAAATTTATTAAGTTACAAAATTAGAAATAATTTGTTTTAAAAATACTTTCTTAAAAGTGTACCGATGCTACTTTTTATTAAATATTTTATAGATAACAAGGGTCACACTTATGCTTTAAAGAACACGTCGACAATTTTTTTTGAGACCGGAGTATATATTTATAGAACTTTATCATTTATATCAAAGCAACTATACTTCTATTTGTTAAATAATAAATTTAAAATATACTGTTTGAACTTAGGAATGAAAAAAAATATACACGAAAAACACGACAATTGTCGGGCAGATTTTCTAGTTTTATTTATATTTCGTTCCATATCTTTCTTCTGTTGGACACTAGGATGTCCGGGTGCGATGCACTGGTTCGGTCGACAACGCTGTTCGATGAGGCTGACCATGTTACTTGCCTCCACGAGGGAAACCCGTAGCGGACGGAGCTCCTGCCCTCGCATGCGGAATGTACCAAGACGGTACCGACTTCGAGACCAAAGAAGACCATTCAAAACTCCGTTCACAATGGTCCGTGGTAACGAACCAGTCCGTTAAGAATTTCACTGCAAATTCCACCGGTAGATTTGACACGACAGCGATCCACAAACCTTTCTTTTTGACCGCGCTAACGATCGAAGCAACGAAGCAGGTGCTGATGGCACGCTCGATCTCTCTCCCTTTTAGCAGGGGAACGAAAGAGAGAGACGCATCAGCACGCTTCGTTTTTTCTTCCACGGCACCGCACGGATTTCACGCGCCAAACACTTTTGGATTAACGAGTCAACACGAATTAAAAAGCCGGAGGACTCCGCACCCCAACGATTCACACGCGCTGACTCGTCGAGTCCGCCGTCCATCCATCCGGCCTCTGTCCGTAGTCCAACTGACCGCGTCGGCATTCATTCATCGGCGACGCGCGCGGCGCACCTCGTCCTCGTCTCGTCGAGCACGAGCGCCTCGCGCGCCGGTATAAAGAACCTTTGGGCTTTGGCTTGGCTTACCCAGCCCCGGCCACCGGACACCGCACAACCCCACCCCCCCGAACGCAAAAGATCCTGTGCCAGCGAGCGGCGGCGGCGACGGTGGTGTGACTAGGGAGTAATAAGGACCTGCCGGTAGCCGTCACCACTCTGTCCCTCGCAACCTCGCTGCTGCCGGAGACGCCGTCGCGAATGGCTCGGCTCGTCCTCTCCGACTGCTGCGGCCTCGCGCCGCTCCGGCTGCGCGGCGGCCGGGGCGCCATTGCGGCGCCGTCGCCCCCG
>BCLG01000693.1:102816-114319 GCA_001602295.1 Zoysia matrella | reverse complement strand
GAGCTACGTGCTGCGCGACGTCGTCGTCGTGCTCGGCCTCGCCGCCGCCGCAGCGCGACTCGACAGCTGGCTCGTCTGGCCTCTCTACTGGGCCGCGCAGGGTACCATGTTCTGGGCGCTCTTCGTCCTCGGACACGACTGGTATGGCTTGACTGACCACCAGCACGCCATGCTCGCCAAAGATTGGATTTTTATGCGAGCTTCACCTTTAAGCTCCGGTGTTTGACTCTGTCAACTGACTGTTGATATTTACAGTGGACATGGAAGCTTCTCAAACAACCCCAAGCTGAACAGCGTAGTCGGACACATACTCCATTCCTCCATTCTTGTCCCATACCACGGATGGTATGATAACTGCTACCTAGACTTGTCATGTTTCTTTGTTTTGGCTGCGAATTATCATCGATGCTAAGAATGGCGTTGTCTTTGAATATACTGCAGGAGGATTAGCCACAGGACACACCATCAGAACCATGGCCATGTCGAAAAGGACGAATCCTGGCACCCGGTAACTATTTTGTTCTTTGTCTTAATATACGTTCATTGTGAATTATGCAGATGTTACATAATGCTGAACTTTCAAGCCATGGTTATTGATGGTTTCTTGGATTGTGACAACTTGCAGTTACCGGAGAAGCTGTACAATAGCCTGGACTTTATGACCCGCAAGTTGCGGTTCACCATGCCATTCCCCTTGCTTGCATTCCCGTTATACTTGGTGAGACTAAGAGCATAAGCCATCAATGTCATAGGAGTTGTGTTTTTTTGTTTTCTAGTGTTGGTTGTGGTGCTCAATTCCTTAACACCCACGGTTACGTGTGTGTTACGCAGTTTGCTAGGAGTCCAGGGAAGTCAGGATCACATTTCAACCCGAACAGCAGTTTATTCCAACCTAATGAGAAGAAGGACATAATAACATCAACTGCATCGTGGCTGGCCATGATTGGTGTTTTGGCTGGTCTGACCTTTGTCATGGGACCTATAAAGATGCTAAAGCTATATGCTATCCCGTACCTGGTAATATTGATTTGTCTTTTATTGTGGGGTCACTTCCCGCAAAATGATAATTTGGATTTGTGTGTTCTATGGTGAATTTTTGTGGTTGATATGGTGAACCCTTGTGCAGGTATTTGTTGCTTGGCTGGATATGGTTACATACTTGCACCATCATGGCCATGAAGACAAGCTTCCCTGGTATCGTGGAAAGGTGAATATTGTTATTAATACGGCAAATTTGCAATTTCTTGATGCTTCATGCTGACCGTGCAGTCTGAGAAACTACTATTCATTTCAGTTGGGAAGAGCAGTTAAATATGTCACCTCAACTATGCAAGGTGCTATTAATAGCAGAAGATAGGTCTTTGCAGTGATGCAAATTCTCCATCTTTCTTGCGAAGATAATAGGCATTGTGACAATGAATACTACCTAAAAATGTTGTCCAATTCAATATTTACAACAATACATCACTCCTAGAAATGGAAGATGCTAAGGACACACCCTGCCATAAAATATTGATGTTCAATGACTTGCTCTTCTTTGACTTATCTTCGCTATTACTTGTTGGCATTTATAACACTAGTTGAATCCATCTTCCGTAGCCTATCTGCTATTTACATGCAAATACTCAATGTGCCCATGAAACCTCAAATATGAAAATTTGCAGTGGACGTTAGACATCAAAGGTCAGGTTGGTCACCTTGCGGAGTAAATCCTATTTGGGAGGATTCTCTACAAGTACAGAACAAAGACGTAGATTTCCTTTTTGTCTTGGAGAGGGAAAGACGTTACATCTTTTTGTCGCGTAGCTCAGCGTATTAACTACCTTTCATTTCGTTTTCTGGTTGCCAAATGCTGCTCATTTTAGTTACTTTATCTCTTCTTTTTTTGTTTTGAAGATTGGTTGCTTATTAATGTCAAATTGTCTCTCTCTCTGTTAGGAGTGGAGTTATCTCCGTGGAGGATTGACGACGCTCGATCGGGATTATGGACTGATCAACAATATCCATCATGATATTGGAACTCATGTCATCCATCACCTTTTCCCTCAAATCCCGCATTATCATCTCGTTGAGGCGGTAAGAGTCTGCCCCCTTTAACTTTTTATGGTCTTTGGCTAGAACAACCATTCTAATTCATGTTGTTTTGGATCTAATCTGCAGACTGAGGCCGCAAAACCGGTGCTTGGCAAGTACTACAAAGAGCCAATGAAGTCGGGTCCTCTCCCATTCCACCTATTTGGGATGCTAGCACAAAGCTTAAAGCAAGACCACTATGTTAGCGATACCGGGGACGTAGTCTACTACCAAACTGACTCTAAAACAAACACCTCTGCACAAAACTGATCGGCATAAACTAGAGGTGCAGGTTATTCTTCATTTTCTCAGGAGGCTGTGCTGTAACACTTAGCATCCTCCTGGGGACCTCTGATTGCTGTGCCAGAGCCCATTGTTCTGGCGGAGCAAGATTGTAACTTGGCGAAGTATGTTAACTGCAAAAGAGGGCACGTGCCATTCTTTGCAGTGATAAGTGATTCGATGTAGAGATTACCTCTTCTGATGTAAAAAAAAAAAGCATGTGATTTTTTTTTGGAGAAGGGGATTACAGTAAAGAGTACAAAAGGGAAAGAGCTTACTCACCTGAGTCCTATCTCATAGCCGTGCTGATGTTTCAGCAGTCTTGAATATGACCTGAGCCTGAGCATCTGATATCAAGATGCTTGTGTTTGTCATAATGTTTGCTGGAAACCAATAAAATCTGTTTTGTGATGGCCACGGAGATAAAGCACATCGTTTTCGGCAGTGTGAAAAAGGCCCCATCGCTGTCACGGTTTCTCTGTCCCGGCGAACATGAGCGGTGGAAATTGCGGTTGAATCCTAGTGGGATCTCGTCCAAGTTGGCGCCTATCACCATTGGTCTGAATTCAATCCAGCGGCGCTCTGCTCGCCCTTGAAAAATCTCGAAATCTTGTGGCTGCTGTTCTGGCATGAGTGTTACTCGTAACAAACAACGACAGATACCGCGCCGTGATGCAGGAGCAGCGCCGCTACAGAACAAGCACGGCGGTGCAAGTGGTCCTTGTCGAATTGAGGGGGCATGACCACAGAACATAGTCGTCGGACGCCGACCTTGGATTGCCGGTTCTAGCATTCCGTGAGGTAAGGAGCCACGACCTTTATACGCCAGCCGACCGTTCCTTGTTCTGCAACTGAACAGCATGCTACTGTGGAAAGGCACTGACGTAAAATAGTTGTTCTTTGTATATTGCCACCTCATACTACCATTTTTTACATGATGTCAGCGAGATGAGCATACCTGTACCTGTGGGCAATAGATCATTCAAACTTGCCTCGCAGCGGTCAGCTTGTGTTTCTGAACTCCGAGTTCGATCAGGGCCTCAGTGCAGGACCTCGTGCTTGGTCTGAGTTCCAACAGCCAATTCTCCTTTCTCATACGAGTAGGATTGAAGATATCGACAAAAGACTTGAGACTATGCAGCATCTTAGATAGTAGTACTATATAGCAACGTTTCTTCTCGACCGTGGAAAAGTTTGATTTAGTCCTTGCCATTGGAGGCGGACCTTTCCCTATTCCCTCTTACCTCCATCCGGCTCCGAAGACTCATGTCCTCTCCTTGGCTTGTTTGTCCCGCAGGAGTCCCGGCAGCCGGTCTTCTCCCAACTCCATTTCCTCACGACACCACGGATCCCCTCTACGCCATGTCCGATTTTGGTCAGAACAATGTCTATACGACTAGTAGTTGTTTTCCTCACAGGTTAGATCGAGTCGTTCCGACGCCAGAATTAGGATGGCCGGCTTCCCTAGCATTATCTGAAGCAGCGTGTTGTTTAGCCATTCTGGTACACTCATCGTATGGGGGTTGGAGCCCATGCATGGATAGGACTAAGCCGACACTACCTTTCTGAAGCCAAACACAGCACGAACGTCCTCAGCGTACTGGCCGCTCACGGAATAGAGCGTCGACTCTCCCCTGTTCTTTGCATCCAGATGCGCCGGGATGATGTCTTCGTCGGAGCAGTCTTGGTGCTAACACTCTTTCTCGAAGCGTTTTGGAGATATGCTATTACAATTTTTACGATTTCGAGATATGTCATTATAATTTATCTAATCGAAAATATGCTATTATGATTTCAACAAAGTTGGAAAAAAGTCATTTTCTACATTTTGAATCGGTTCTTCTACTATATTTTTATATGATATTTCTGTATGGACAAAAATGCCTTCGTGATCTATCTTTTACGACGCTACTTTTTCCTCACCATCACCATTCTAGGTGAGATTGAGCAGCACAAATGCGTCCCATCGCCCACATCTTAGCCATCTTCCATCGCCTCGTCGAATGCGCAGGTTTAGAGAGAATATTTTCGTCCATACGGAAGTATTGTATATAAACAAAGTACAATAACTAATTCAAAACGTAGAAAATAGTATTTTTTCCAATTTAGTTGAAATTATAATAGTATATTTCCATAAATTATAATAGCATATCTTCAAAACACGAAAATTGTAATGGCATCGATCCAATTAACATGAGTCGCCCATATCTGCAGGCTGCAACTGGGCCGCGTACATTGAGGGCAGCGAAAGCGCACGCTCACCGACCACCGGCACGGCCCATATCGATCGTTTGGACTGGGCTTTCCTAATTACTACTCCAGCACGGAGCCCAGTGGAAGTGGAACTAGCCACTCTCCGGGTTATCAATTCTTCCATCTCAAGGTCCATCTCCCATGTGGGCATGGCACGAACCTTTCACTGACTCCTTGCCGGAAAAAAAAAGAAGAGAGAGATCTACTAGTCATCGACATCATCAAGGAAATAAACGATTTGTCCGCATCAACGATCGATCTTCATCGCTGTTACAGCGCTGTAGAGCAACACTGACCATCCGGTGTAGCACGACTGCTCCCCTTCTTGAAAAAGCAGGGCAGGGGCACGGGCACGACACGGCCGCGAGACGGCGAGAGAGGAGAGAGAGCCGGTCGGTGGAGTCGCCGCGCGCCCGCGCGTGCTTGTCTTGCCGACCCTCCTGCAGTGGCGTGCCAGAGCGATCGTCGCGCTCACCGACGACTGATATCACGATCGGCACACGAAACCACGGGACGCGGCGCGGGCGCTCGTTTCCTGTAGCGGCGGCCGTAGCCACGCCCGGGCCCCGGCCGGCCGCCTAGACCGGGGCAGCCGCGAAAGGGAGGTGGCACCCTCTCCAGGGGAACGAGGTCCAGGGGACGATGACCCAATCACGCACGTTGTAATGGTCAATGATTTGGTTTGCGACGGGAAAGTAATGGTCGATCGATCATGCATACACATCGTTGCCAATGCATACATCCCATTTTTCTTTGGCGAGCAAAGGAGAGATTGCGATACCTCAAAATTGGGTTCCAATCATCGCACAATCGAGACGCGGGAGTGACACAAATCAACTGTTGTAAAAGGGAGAACCGTACGCGTATCACATCTGAAGGACGATAGGTTGAATGATCATGTCTGGTACGTCGCGCACGTTCATGGTGACTGTATCGTGATCGGATCATCACTTGGACGGAGAGTATCACAAACTTTTGTTCGACTTGGCTAGCTACTAGAATAAGACGCGTAATATATCTCTTTACTTCTTTCCTTTTTGCTGATGCCAATCTGAAACATGTGCGTGACAGCAACCTTGTCGTTTGATCGTGCACCAATTGATCATCAGATCCTCATAATTGAAAGGACTACCTGACGACACGTCATTCCAGCACGCACTGTCTGTATTTTTGTACTCCATCTGTTTCAAAATATAAACATTTTTAAGTTTAGTCAAAATCAAACTTTTATTACTTTGATCATTAATAATATATAATTAGTAATATAGTATCATATAAAAATTATATTTTTTGAAGTCATCATGTAATAAGCTTTCATAAAAATTATATTTTTTATTAGAAATTATGTAATTTTTTAGATATTATTAATTAAAGTTAAAAGTGTTTGACTTTATTCAAACTTAAAAATGCTTATATTTTGGAACGGAGGTAGTATAGATGAAGGCGTGGATGCATGCGTGTAAAAGATTCATTCTATGGTATTTTATATTTTTGGAAAAAAACAGTAGTAAGAAAGTTTCTGGTGGAGCAGTACGGTGGCGCTATTCAGCTCATCACCCACTTGTCCAACTTCCGACAAATCGCCGCCAGTAACTCGATACTGTTTCAAACGAATCCATCAAGTTGCTGATTGTGAGAGCTGCCTTTGAATTTTTCACACGCGTGGTGACATGAACCCATTAAGTCCTTGTTCGTTTAATCCTGGTCACAAGAAGAATGAAGAGGAAAGAGGCGGATTCATTTCTGAACAAGTCAGTTATGGATTCAATCCGAGTCAATCCACTTCAATCTATCCCACTTTTTATGTAACCGAACACACCTTAAGAGTCTGTTCGGCTAACCAGAAATTGGGAAGGAATGGAGTGAAATCAGGAGGATTAATTCTTGATCTAGCTTGTATGGAAATGATTCCTCCTCAATCCAGGCCATTCCAACCTTGGAACAGGAATAACTGAACGACCCTGAACTACAATGTTGTGCCGCATATCCTAGATTGTAAAACATGAGTAGCAAGTATAGTTCGGTCGGCATAAAATGTCACCAGAAATAAGCCCAAAGCTAAGCTTGTGGTCTGTGGAGTAGGTTATTAAATCCCCTTGCATTGAGGGACGAGCAACAAGCCTAGCATTTTTTAAACATATGCTTTTGTTTGCTTCAGATAATAACCTCCACCATGACCTAACAATTATACCAGCAGACATTCCATGTGACCCAGGCCAGGCCGATCGAGAGAATGCTTGCCGTATAGTACACTAGAGATCGTCATATCTGAGATATAGTTTGTGACCCACGACGTCGACGAAACGCATTATATTGTCTTTTTAATGATTCAAAGCTAGATCAGCATTCCTTCTTGTGCACCTGAAACAAAAGGTAACAGTAGGAATCACTCTACAACGATCGATCAGGATCAAAGCGAGAGGAACGTCTCGCAGCTTCCGTACATAGCAAAGGCAGAGAGGAGTACTGCGCCATTAGCGATTAACAGGGACTCGACGGAGCTGTTACTCGTGGCTTATGACGCGTTCTTCCAGGTACCTAGTTGCATCCATATACATATAACTGCAGCCAAAACCGTGTGCCGGCCACATTTCCAGCGTCACATCGTCGTCGCTCGATCAATCTTCATCATCATCATCCAGAACCATCAGTTAATTTCCCACGTTGCAGATAATCACCGATCATTCGTATATTGTGCGCCATATATGGGTCTCCATTGTTGATACTGCATAAATAATAGACTAATGATGACCAAAAACAACGTACTGTTCACTGATGATTGATCGTATCCCTGTAGCTAGTTGAGTCGTCTAGTAGCTAGTACTATCTTTCACTAGGTCGACAAGGTGAAGACTCCAATTGGTCGACATCGTGTCACCGTCGATGTAGAACAAGGTATCCAAGTCCAACCTGCATTCAAGGGTTGCGTTATTTATTTCTCTAGTATCACCTTTTATTGAACTACTATCCCACAGTTTCAAAAGATCGTCATATTGGCTACTCCTAGTATGATCTTATCCGAAATTAACAATTAAATTTAATTATGGAGAGAAGTTCTGCCAAATGCTATCACTGCAAGGAAATTTAGTAAGAAATACAATATAGACCTAAAGATTCACATTATTTTCCCTCTTGTTCAGGACATACAGTAAAAATCTCCTCGCGCTAGCATCGTGAAAACCCTATTAGAGGAGACATGCTTAGAAGTTTCAAAAAAAAAACTGAGAAAAATACTTGTAGATGAGATGATGATCAACATGTATATAGAAGTTCAAGTCCAAACTCCCAAATGCATTTAGGAGACGTGACAACGACATGTCAGGATGAAAGATGAAGGAAGATGACAAGCTTTTTATGAAGTTTTCTTTTGGAGAATGGATCATCTATAATTTATTTATATGACTATGTTATGGCCAAGTGCTCTTAATTTCCACTCTGATTGATAAATTATTACCTTGCAGTATGATCTTATTTGTCATGGGACCACATAGTCATCGTAAACTGAGTATGATCTTATTTACCATTGATCCCCTAGCTAGTCATCCTAACGGAGGATGATCTTATTAGGCACATGATCCCCTAGTCGTCGCACAGAGTCGTACATGTAATTATATTTTCTAGGCAAATATATCTAAAAACTTAAACAACATTTTTTAGAATACAACCGAGTTCATAACACCAAAGAAATAATGATGTACACCCTTCGTTTTTTAATTGATATCGCCGTTGATTTTTAAATTTAACTTTGACAATTCGTCTTATTCAAAAACTTTTGATAAATTTTATGTATTTAATATAATTTGATTTATCATTAGAATTATTTGAATCACAACTTAATATTCTACGCATTCAAGTAAATTTTCTGAATAAAACGAATGGTCAAAGTTGAATTTAAAAGTTAATAGGGACGTCAATTTAAAGAATAGAGGAGTACGATACTTTACTTTGCAGTCATTTAGTTGCTTTCATCCGTTTTAAAAAAGCAGTTGCATTTTCTAATTATTGTATGATCGACCCAGATCTTCTAAAAACACGTGAATTTGACACCAGTTACGGCAGTCAGCACGGTCTGGTATGCGTGATCAAAGAGTAGTTCAAGTGCCAGGTCACAGTCTCAGACCTAACGGATTCTTAACACGTACCTAAGGGTAGACTGAGCTGGTCAATGAGTCCTAATAAACAAAGTAAGATGAGAGAATGAGCAGCATCATCGATGAATACATAAACGTAATTCAAGCGGCTGCTGGGACCAGGACTACAACGGGTTGTTGGTTGCCCGGGCCCTTTCTGCAGGTCATGATCTAGCGCATTTGTTAATCGCCTCACATGAACCGTGCTTTCACATGGTGAATCAATGCATTTCTTGGTTCTGTCATTGTTTAATCTTTTGGGTAAATGACTTTTTTGTTTTGAAGGATTATATACAGCCATGAGAGTCTGACTTTTTATAAGGAGAAGTACATAATTCACATGTACACAGCTAGCACACATGCTTCACATGTACAACTAACACACATGCCTTTATTTCATTATTAGGTGTAATGAAAAATCAATGGAAATAAGCTGTGATGTAACGTGAGTAGAAGACTGCAACTAATTAACTTCCTCTTAAATAGAAAGAAATTATGGTGCCAGCCAATGTGTTCATCATTTGCACCATACCATGACAATGGAGGGATATTGATTAAACTAACGTGTTAGCTAAAACATCACCCGTGACGAGATTTCTAGAAGATGCGCCTCTAGTTATATGGTAGGCATGTGCCAAATTGAGATACAATGCATGGAATGTGTGTCTGGACTTATTTACTAAACCCCATAATAAAGTGTTATATATATACATATATACATACGTACATACCTCTATATATATATATATATATATATATGTTTGCAAATATGACTATTATATTTATGGCTGTACTATGGCAAACAGTGTAGACAGGGGCATATTCTGGCCTAAGTTTTACTGCATACTCCCTCCGTTCCAAAATATAAGCATCTCTAGGTTTAGTTAAAGTCAAACTTTTATCATTTTAATCATAATGATATAGAATTAATAATATTTTATTATATAAAAATTATTTTTTAAATTCTTCAGAAAATAAGCTTTTAAAAAATATATTTTTACATTAGAAATTATAAATGTAATTTGCTAGATATTATTAACTAAAAGTTAAAAGAGTTTGATCTTATTCACAACTAGAAATGCTTATATTTTAGAATGGAGGTAGTATTTATACTAGCCACCCAGGTCCAAAATTAAAGGAAATTTCTTTAGACCACATGGTTCAGAGACAGAGAAGTCCAACAAAACGTGCTACTTTACATGTAAGGATAAGGATAAGAAAACAATTAATACATAAATTTCCGGAATCTTTTTACAAAATAAATCCATGTTATTCTTTCGGAGGTGTGGCCTACAATGTACTTCCTCTGTTCTAAAAATTGATGGCGTAAGGGCAATAAATCAATTATAAAATTAAACTAAAATTATTATTACCCTAATGTAAGGATAAGGAAATAATGCAGGGAGTACGCTAATAATGGATATGTGTGTGCATATTTTTCTCTTGAAAATTGTATTGATATTATTGCTGAAATGCTGCTGATATATCTATGGGATCCGAGAATACAAAACACACTTTCAAATTTCTTCTGAAGATAAATGCAAATATGTAACAGGTAGTAATTTTTTTTTCCGCTGGCCATCGATCTGATTGTGAAAATCACGGATGAGGGTACTCTACAGTGAATTTCATACATTAATGGTCACTGACACGTGGCAGTGATCGAGAATTAATTCAGAGGACTCCTCGAAAATTCACCATAACTGATGGTAAATACCAGGCGGACGGAATAGCTAACTGTAAAGTTGAACAGAGTGAGCTCCGTCCACAAGACCCCAGCATCTATCTTGGCCCTGATCATTTTCATATTCTGCCACCTTTTATTTTGCAGCACGTGTTTATTTTACGGAATGTTGCTTTCAAGCCCTTGGCACTAGATCTCAATTATGATCTCTCCCTTATCCTTCTTTATAAAGAGGGTAAAATATAGCAGCATTCATCTCAGGACCGCCATGTACATATAACATATGCAACCATACATCACTTGCCACGCGTGCATAAGTTCACTGCAGGCCCTCCAGTCTTAGCCAGCACCTGATGGCGAGCTGCTTCCACGGCGGCGCCGGCTGGCCGGAGCCCGTGGTGCGCGTGCAGGCCGTATCGGACACCTGCGGCGACACTATCCCCGAGCGGTACGTCAAACCTCCGTCCGAGCGGCCGTCACTGTCGTCGCCTGCTGCTGCCTCCACCGATAGCAGCAGCGGTGCTGGTGGCCTGAACAACATCCCGGTCGTGGACATGTCAATGCTGGACGCGGACGAAACGTGCCGCGCCGTGGCGGCGGCGTGCCGGGAGTGGGGCTTCTTTCAGGCCGTGAACCACGGCGTGAGCCCGGAGCTCCTACGCCGCGCCCGGGCGTCGTGGCGGGGCTTCTTCAAGCAACCCGCGGAGGTCCGCGAGCGGTACGCGAACTCGCCGGCGACGTACGAGGGGTACGGCAGCCGCCTCGGCACGGCCAAGGGCGGGCCCCTCGACTGGGGCGACTACTACTTCCTCCACCTCCTGCCGCCGTCCATCAAGAGCCACGACAAGTGGCCATCCCTCCCTCCATCTCTAAGGTACCGTCACTTGAACGATCGAAGCCAACGATCGAAAGGATCAAACCAAGCCGACGATGAAGCATTTTATGGGTACGTGCAGGGACACCACGGAGGAGTACAGCCAGGAGGTGCTTCAGCTGGCTCGCCGGGTGATGCGGCTGCTGTCGAGCGGACTGGGGCTAGACGTCGGCAGGCTGCAGGACGCGTTCGGCGGCGCCGGCGGCG
>BCLG01000693.1:45232-102806 GCA_001602295.1 Zoysia matrella | reverse complement strand
ACTTGAACGATCGAAGCCAACGATCGAAAGGATCAAACCAAGCCGACGATGAAGCATTTTATGGGTACGTGCAGGGACACCACGGAGGAGTACAGCCAGGAGGTGCTTCAGCTGGCTCGCCGGGTGATGCGGCTGCTGTCGAGCGGACTGGGGCTAGACGTCGGCAGGCTGCAGGACGCGTTCGGCGGCGCCGGCGGCGAGGGGGCGTGCATGAGGGTGAACTTCTACCCGCGGTGCCCGCAGCCGGAGCTGACGCTCGGCGTGGCGGCGCACTCGGACCCTGGCGGCATGACCATGCTGCTCGTGGACGACCACGTCAGGGGCCTGCAGGTCAGGAGCGCCGTCGACGGCCAGTGGATCACCGTCGACCCCGTCCCTGACGCCTTCATCGTAAACATCGGAGACCAAATCCAGGTAAGTAGCACTAACACGTACACACAGCGTACGCATACGTAATTAAGTGCATCATGTGGGTGTGGCTGTATAGATACAGATACGCGTACGACAGTGCACGAGGTTACTAGACATGTGTCTTTTTTTTTGGAAAAATACGGAGTATCTTATTGGTGTAGCAAGAAATAAACGGAAGAGACGAACTTTGTAACCATAATATAGGGGGCGATTAGAGTATGCTCTGTACGTTAGAAAACGTGGGGGAAATCGCGATACGTGCAACTACCGCGAACCACACGTGCACCTATCTAACTGCAGGACCGAGGGATAGTAAAGCGGCAAAAAATGCGAGATAAAAAGGCAAAGTGGAATAAAATGAGGAACAAAGTTGCCAAATCTCGACACGTGCCCCCAGAATCGGCATCCGGAATCGATCGAGAAATCGCTACGCCACCTGAAAACAAAGCGTCGCCGAGAGAATCTGGTTGATTCTGTCAGTACTCCCGTACTCAGGACAAAAAGCACGAATCCCCATGAAGACATGGGGTTTTTAACTATGAAGATAGGGTTTTTAATTTACTTACATGAAAACCTCGGATCTCTGCCAGAAATATGTTTCAAGAAACTCTGAACAGCTTGCTAGCAAGAATCAGCATATCATTAAAAAAAGGTTTGATACATTACTTAGAGTAAATAATAACTACCCCCTCCGTTCTTTAATTGATGTCGTCGTTGACTTTTAAATTCAATTTTGACCATTTATCTTACAATTTTTTTTTGATAAATTTCATATATTTTGATAATTTGATTTATCATTCAAGTTATTTGAATCACAACTTAAAATTTTACACATTGGAGCAAATTTTTTGAATAAAACGAATGATCAAAGTTAAATTTAAAAATCAATGATGACATCAATTAAAAAATAAATAGAGTATTCATTTGATCACATCCAACAGTCAGAAACAATCTTTTTTACCTTTTCAGGAACAAATATTATATTGCAGACCGAATCGGTCGCTGTGCATCATGATAATGTTCATAGGAAAGATGTTAGGATTCTCATATCATTCTTTGTCAAATGTGCATAACGTTCTCATACGCCCACTGGCGTACCCAGCGGGTGGGCCAGGTATGTCGCGGCATACCTAAAATTTTAGCTCAAATTAGTTTTAATGCATATGTTAGTTAAAATTTTAATTTTAACAGATATCTAAATAATAAATATACATAGATAATCTCAAAATATTACTATATATGTGTACCGGATTTGGTAGAGATGTTAATAATTAAATTTTAGATATTGATATAGATCTATGTTAGACTGCTATTTTTCACATAAGTATCTAAACTAATATTTACGTACTCGGTTTAGGTATCTATTAGCCGTTTTACTTAATACCTTTTCTATTTAGATGTTGTTGCGTCGCCGTGATTTTTGACACCAAATACACTTAGTTGTGTTGAAATCTTCAAGCAAAATACATAAAATATTTAATTTTAAATGGCAGAGTGCTCGATAAAAGGATAGAGCTTTTGGTCATAGAATATTGGTGTTTTTTTAAATATTTCTTTATCTCTTGCGAGTCTAAGCTTACGATGCATTTACGAGTTACATAAACTAGACTAAAGTTTGACAGTATGGGGTGGTTATTCGGTCATCCCGAATAGAAAGGACAAGTGCTCTGTAGTTTGCTTAGTTTTTCTTCTTCTCTAGTTTTTATTGATTGGCACTGCTATCATATTTACTGTTGTCTTTGTCCGTACAGCTTAAAAAAAATTGACATACCGTTCGTAAAATCCTAGTTACGCCATTGCATACACATCACTTGTATGATCAGGTATCTCATAGCATAAGATGGTTAATTTGCATGTTGTCTAAGCCACTAGATCTCTGGCGTCCGAACAGTCATACATAGGGATGGCAATCAGTTTTTTTTATCCG
The DNA here is from genome assembly GCA_001602295.1 of Zoysia matrella. NCBI lineage: Eukaryota > Viridiplantae > Streptophyta > Magnoliopsida > Poales > Poaceae > Zoysia > Zoysia matrella. The sequence continues at coordinate 100,468 of BCLG01000693.1, read as the reverse complement.
TCTGATTAAAAAAAATTTGCGGGTGCAATATAGACTTGAACCGACGGATGAAAAAATAAAAAACCACACCCAAACCCATCCGTCCCATCGAGTTTGCATTATATTTTGTAACAAAATACATATCTATTGTAGTTACACAAAGAGTGTCGGGTCTGCGTTGGGTTTCGGTGAATGTCAGGTCCCTCATTGTTATAACGATGATAACGTGTTGGGTGAAGATTTGTACGACAAAGGTGAGTACGGGTTGGGTTTGGGTCGAGTGAAGTAAAAACCCGCACGATAGAGGAGAGTACGGATGTAATATCGGACCTGAGAGACTATTCGGGTGCCCGACGGGTCACCCCATGAGTGAGAGAAAAAACTCTCGCACACATTTTATTTCGAGTCTGGTGCAGGTGTTACCTACGGGTGGATAACAGACTTGAAACCCGCACCTGAATTGCCATCCCTTCATTTTTTTTCTAGTGTTTTCTTATATATAACCAATACTTACTTTATTTTATGAAGCACAAGAGAGATGTAGACACTCATATATTAACAGTGCAACGATAATACATTAGCCGGAGCATGTGTGCCCACTTGGATTTGCACTTGATGTGCCGTTGCTATCACTGACCAGCTGTCCGATCAGCGCCTGAGGCCCAACCTGAGCCATTCGCTCGCCAAAATGTGGCATGCGGCAAATTGTGCGGGCACGTGGGAATGGAATCAACCGCCTCGAGTGATCCATCGGTCGGTGAACACGATGGCTCATCCTATTTAGTGGAGTGGTTTCCTTTTCGCCGCTGAATAGTCAGAGACTAGTCACTAGCTTGTCCTTTAGACGATTTTTTTTTCACTAATGAACAATGAACAATGACGAGTAGTTGCATGTCTATATGTTTTACTTATATGTGCGCGCATCTATTTCATCACATGATGATCTAGGTAACAATTTTTATGTTTGTGCCACATGCACGCACTAGTTCAGAAGGTATTTATTTAACGTAGTGAATGATACTACCTGATCAACTTCTTGTCCCCGACCTAGCTAATTCAAATATGAATAATCAGGCCAGAGTTAGCGGCCTAACTGTTGTCGATCGGGGCACTTTTCAAGTCCTAAACAAAATCATATTAGACATCTGCATGATAACTTTTTTAGAATTAATAATCAATATATGCCAATGAAGCTAGCACGCATCCATGTATCGCTGCTTGCCGCACTGATGTGTTAGAACAATGACATGGTGCAGGTGCTGAGCAACGCGTTGTACAAGAGCGTGGAGCACCGGGTGACGGTGAGCGCGGCGGAGGAGCGGCTGTCGATGGCCTTCTTCTACAACCCGCGGAGCGACCTGCCCCTCGCGCCCATGGCGGAGCTGGTAACCGCCGACCGCCCGGCGCTGTACCCGGAGATGACCTTCGACGAGTACCGCGTCTACATCCGGCAGCGCGGCCTGGCCGGCAAGGCGCAGCTCGAGTCCCTGCAGGCCACGCGGCCAAAGGCACCGCCGGCCGCCGCTCGTCGTCCTGGCCCAGACGCTGACACGTCGTCGTCTTCCTGATCTAAACTAGCATGTGTACGTTCGTTCGTTCAACCCGGCCAGCTGCTAGGTTTTCAGCTAGCGATCGAGCTGTGCTTATACTACACACCATTCTGTCCATTGATGAATAAGTTGATGTTTAACTCCCCCGTGGAAACTTTTGTGAGAAGCCGATGCGATGTAAATTCGTCTCACGGATGAACTGAAATTAAATTTCAGCCCTTGTGGCCATACGTATATACTGGACTCCATCCATCCGTGTGTGCTTGACGAGCGAGCGGATGAGCCGCTTCTTGGAACGGTTGGTGGACAACCTCTCCCTGTTTCCGGATGTGATGCAAAACTGTGCTCTTTCCAAAGCTGGAAGGAAGGGGGAGCGGGGACATGATCACTACGTCTCAGTAAAGTTTATTTTTAGATTTTATTGACTGTTGTTTTGACTAATATTTTTTATAGATTCATATTTGTACTTTTATACTTATAAAAAAATACTTTTATATATATATATATATTATTAGTCAATGTTGGAGTCGATAAAAGTTAAAAATAGATTTCTACTGAGACATAGCCTGTACTGCAGATACACACAGACACAGAGCGGCCATTGGCGCCGTGCAGCTGTTGGGTGCGAGTACTGCTGTTACTGTGCTCATTTCTGTTGCGTTTAATTGAGCCCTTTGATTCCAAAACGAGACGGGATACCTTCCACCCATGTGGCCGTATGCTTGCGCGTCGTTCTCGGTGGATGGATGCCTGAGTAGTGGCTGTGATCGGCGGTGACGGCGATCTTTTGGTGCACAACGCGTGTTTGATGGGTTTTACCAAGGATTAATATGATATATACTATTCTAATTTTTTTAAAAATTTTAAAATATATCATTCAAGCCTATATATCATTTACTTACAGATGTCTCTATAAGTGACACATCGGTGACATAATTTTAATCTGAGGTTTGGTTGCTCGTACCCACGCCAGCCTAGCTCGCCTCATGCGGTCAAATGATGATTGGTTGGCTGTGTAGGCAATTTTATTTTTCAAAAAGTTAACATTGTTAGAGTTACTTAACAGATTTATGATATAATTGAGGTTAGCTTTCAAAAAATTATGACTGAATTACAAAATATCAAAATAGATGATTGAATTATAATTAGATTTTAAATTTATAGCTAAAACACAATTATCCCTAGCTAATAGCTATCTCCTCAGATGCTCTGTCTACTTTATGAACAGATTGTTGTCACTTGATTTGTAGCTGAATGAAATTTGCACGCCATTGCCTAGGCCTGGACATGTGCGTGCCAAGTTTGCAAATCCTTGTCGGAGCCCTTTTCCTGATCATCAATGTTGGGGCACAGCTCTAGAACACACAAGGTTTCTTTCCTGGTGCTCCTACATCACGAGCACGTGGGCAAAAGGGACGTCGATGTTCATCTGCTGCTCAACTGTTGCCGCATTTCACATGTCTCCATCCCTCGCACGTGGTCTACATTGACATGATCCGGCGCGGAATAGTCCATAGCTGGGGACACGTGTCGAGGCACGGGCGTTGGTGCACATTGATAGTCAGTCGGTCAACCACCATTGAATATTTAAACATCGTTTAATTTCATTTAGACACCATTTAATTCTATTAAAATAGAATTTAGGTCTAGATGAAAGCAACTATTTACTCCCTCCCTTCTCAATTACTTGTCACTTCTCAATTACTTGTCATGTTAGAGTTCACATGTACTTGTCATTCTCGCTTCTCAATACACTTTTCTCAATTCTCAATACATCTTTATCTCTCTCCTCCTCGTTTTCAGCGTATCTCACTTTTTTTACCATCTTTAATCTTCCTACCCACACCTAAAACAACAACTAAATGAGACAGAGAAAGTAGCATTTAGACACCATTAAGATGGTCGTTTAATTCTGTTTAGAAAAACAAGGCTGGTGCACTAACTAGTCAATTGCTAGTGCTTTCACAATTCGGTTAATTGTACTTGCTATTTTCATTTTTCTGATTTTGTTGGTTACGATTTTTTACATTTTATCAGTTTTTGTCAATTTAATTACTAAATTAAGACTTATGTATTGAAATCTATGATAGCTATCACCATAATAAGTAGTTTTTTTTTTAGTTTCTTAAGGAGATTAGTTGGTACTCCCTTTATTTATATATTTAAGTGTCGTTTTAGATGTGGGTATATAAATTAAGAGAAATATAAAATATAAAATGTATAAAAAAAGGAGAAAGATAAAGATGAAGATCCATTGAAAATAGAGAAAAGCTTACTGAAAAATGAGAATGACATTTAATTTGGAATAATTGAGATAAATTACAATGATAGATAAAATGGGATGGAGGAAATGGTTGGTAGCTAGAGATACACCTGTCACTAGTGTAGTACTACTAGTGTGTCGTAGCGTGCGGCCGAAAGAAAGGGATGGGCCTGATGGTCTAGTCCGGCCTACCTACAGGATTGAAGGCAAGCACAAACAGGGGGCCTGTTGCATTTCGCCTGGCCCGCGGCCCCACGGGCTTCACCGTGCCCGACCGCACCATCGCCTCCGCGTTCCGGGCCACGATGAGGTCGCTTGCACCCTGATGCAAGATCGATCGCGAGGCGGACACGGACTGGAGGGGGCGGCGAAGCAGGTGCCTGCCGCCGCGGCAAGCCCCAGCGCCATGGCCACCGTCATCGGTTCAGGCCCCAGTAGCGACCACTATACGTTTACGCCATTGGTAGCGCGGGGAACGTGACGGAATGTCCAGCGCATTGATTTGTGCCACGTCGGATGCAAAATAGGGTTGCTCTTGCGATCCAATCGATCTTTAATTACTGATTAGCGAACAATGTTCAATAACACAGCCTAGGAGAACTCGAAACCCATGAGGAGCTTGACGCTCTTGAACTTGAGCCCCATGTGGTCGAAGAGCGGCACGGCGCGGATCCCAGGCCGCAGCTCCATCACAGGCAGCGTCGTCTGCCCGCCGAAGTCGTCCTCGCTCACGTCATGCTCGTGCACCTCCACGCGGAGCACCGCGATCTCGGGGACGGTCAACGGGAAGACGAACTCCTCCTCCCACACGGGCATCCAGCTGTCCTCCACGGCCTTCGTCTTCCTCATCACCGAGTCTGATGGAACTCCGGCAATGCCAACCTGTTGGTTACATCGAGCCAGGGCAAATTAACAGTTACTTGCCTGCCTTATCAAGCTTCAGGGTTCGTTTGCAATGGCAAACTCGTTAAGTGCGCAAACCTTTGCATAGAAATCTGGAGGTGAGTATGTGTCGAAGTGTGTCTGATCGAAGTCCTTCTGCCAGCCCTCTCCCATGTATACCTTCACCTGAAACACAGTACAGTATCTGGTTAGCCCATTTCTTCTAACTTCATAGAGGGTAAATGGATGTAACTCTCAAGAAAAGAGATAGAACCAGAAAAAAGAAGAAACAAAGAGACATGTACCGTCAATGTTGCCTTAACTGGCAAATCTGCCTTCGGATCAAAAACCTTTCCATCTGGACAAGTTTGCATCAAGAAATCAGGTTTCTTCACGTAACCACAGCCCCCGTTCGCTTTGTAAAAACCATGCATTAACCAAAGTGCTCTTCCATATCCCTAGAAAAAAATATCAGGTCTTCGTGACATTGAAGTAATGACTGTAAAGGGGAAGGAAAACCTAAAAATTTCCCAAATGCCGGTGTTTAACTGCCTTTACATAACACTAAACAATTACGCATTATGGTTTGCAAGAAAACGAAGGGCGCCATGTAAATGTGCCAAATCGGCCAAAATGATAGCGGTAGCATTTTCGGCAGATTGAATCTTGATTCGATAACTTTACTGGAGACTACAGTAATTAAATTTGCTACATTTCTTTTTTTAAAAAAATCTTTATGCCAATGACATTACACAAAAAAACAAAGTTATAAGCACCAGTGGTACCAACAAAGTAGTTACAGGCAGCTTTAGCCTATCAAAAGAAAGAGACGGAAGCAACAGGCTATAAACAAAAAACTAGCACACGTTGCTCAAATCAGAAATTTACCTGCATATTGAATGCCACCATTTGAGCACCATGCACCCAGCCAAGAAATGGATTGTAATTGGATGAATCAACGCGGGTTCCCTTTGGGTATATTCTCAATAGATTTCTATGTGTGAATCTGCTTGGGCAAACAGAAAGATCTCTTCAGTAACAGAAAAGAAAATCAGAAAAGAGATTTGAGCAAAGGAATGGTAACAACAACAATATATATTGTCTCTAATCGACATTATCTGTGCAATTAAATGTCTATGCTAAACAAACCTTACGATGTTAGGACCATGACGTGCTGCTACTTTCGCAAGTTCTTGTTCACTCAAACTGAGGCGCCTAACTTTGTCCGGATCACTGTTTAAGGCATCCACGACAGGACCTTTTGGCTTTCCTGCCTTGATAGTGATGAGTTGCCTATACTCTGGTGCCATATGTTTGCATGCTTTAAGATCATCGTTGTGTTCTGCACCTCTTTCAGCATATAATAGATCATCACCATTCTGTTAAAGCGCCATTTCGGAAAAGATTGATGGCCCGAAATTGTGGAATGGAAAATAACAAGGTAAAATGTAGCAGAAATTAAGACCAGTACCCTCTCGGCAACATGCATCTCCTCCTGGATATCTGGGACTTCTATTCCCCATGCTGATTCTTCACTTTCTCCTTTCCTAAACTGAGGCTCAATTCCCCTCTCATTCATAGTACCACCCTTTGATTCAAGGTACTCCTTTGGGGGTTTTGTTGAGAGGATGACACGCCCCTTTAGAGCTTCAGGAGAGGGAAATTCTTGAAGATGTTTTGATTCAGGGTAATAGAGGATGTCTCCAAATACTTCAAGGACCATCTAAACAAAATTTCAGAAGTAGCTACAGTGGAATCACTTGCATTCATATATTGGTTATTCAGCATAGAATAAATTACCTTAGCAACTTTCACTTGAAGATCAGACGTTAGGTGATCTTCTAATGTTATAATAACAGGATACGGAGATGCAACAAAGGCATACTCTCTGATGGATCTCAAGCATTTGATTAAAGATACTGGGGCAGTGAGTGTCCTATTAAGAGTAAAAAACTTGGAATGAAATCGCTGCATGGCAGTCAATTCCCAAAATTAAGTGCACAAATGAAGTTCTAACAAAAGGTGTCTGTAAAAATCTCTTCATGAAATAAATACGCCAAGTTATGCAAGCAGATATGTACCTTCCATGGAGAACATCAATGTCATCTTTAGAAGAATTTGGCCATATATCCAATTCAATAACTCGAACACCTAGTCGCAGTGCCTTGATGATGGGAATATCACTGCAGTCACTGCTGAGCTGGTTACCAGTCAGATAAGAGTTGTGCCCAGTGTAAATGAAATAGTGGGACAGCGGTGCATTCATGTCCTGATAGACCTGAAAACAAGGTGGCTACCGTCAAATAATTTCACATAGCAGATACCAAATCATTAGAATTGCTGATCCATGACATGCTAACAATGACCGACAGAAATTTCCTTCGAAGGAGGATGGTGCCACCATATTCATTTAATTCACTAAAGGGCTAAAACTGAAGCTTCACCACACGAGACCACCAGCATGGTAGGTGCAATGCTTCGTGACGAAGCATTAGCAAAAGCGAAGTAAATTGCTAAACACAGCAATGCGGACTCCTATGAGGCTACGACGCTAAGCAGGGCGAAACAATCTGATTATGTGGAAGCTTGGATCATTGATGGCGGCCACGACACGCATTACGCAGGAGTAATTCGCAAATCCCCTTTGTCGCCCGCAAACGCTGCCGATTAGCTGCATTGCTGAACCTGCGCACGAATGCGCCTCCGACTCAAGCGGCATTTGGGGATCGGTGCTCGAGCGACTGTTCCAGCAGAGCAGGTGATTGATACCTGGGAGTCGCGGATTGGCGGGTTGAGGTCCTCGGAGAATAGGAAGTGCCTGAAGTCGTCGACGGTGAGCGCGGGCCTCCCGAACCGCGGGGTGCGGCTGCGGTCCTGCAGGACCCGGTCGACGATCTGCTCGGCGTCCTCGCCGCCCTCGGGCGCCCCCCAGGCGGCGAGGTAGCGGCGGAGGTCGTCGGCGCCCATGTAGGGCGAGCCGGCGGCGTAGCGCGAGAAGAGCGCGCGCACGTCGTCGGGCGTGGACGCGTCCTGGAGCGCGTACCTGCGCGTGAAGAAGATGCAGCACTTGTACGTCCCCATCTCGGCCGCCGTCCCGTCGTTCCCCGTCCCCGGCGGAGCTGTGTGGGGTGGTGGCGAGGCGCGCGGGGAACCTTTTTCTCGGTCCGGCATTTCCCGCGCCGCGAGGTTTCAGGCAAGGCGAGCGATTCGTGCGGAGGGGAGAGAGAGAAGAGCATTGCAAGGAGTCGAGGGCGACGGTTACGTACTCCGCCCGTTGATCCTTCGAAACGCGGGTGCGCTGCATGCTTGCATGTGCAAGTGTGCGTGCACGTTTGGCAGGCCGTGGTGGTCATTGCTGGGCGCTAAGGTGGCAATGGTGAGGGCTTTCTTGACGGCGGCGTAAGCCCGCCACGCTGGAACACGTGCGTCCGCCGCACCGTCCCACGCGGCCACGCCAGGTTCAGGTGGGCAATCACTGTGCTTTCCCCCGGTGTCGGCGGAGAGGCGCGTCGTTCGTGGTTCCGTGTCGGCGGCATGGGCGTTCGTCACGATGAATCTGCTGTGGCGCAGCATGCTCGATTGGCGTCCATGTGCTGGCCTCCGTGAAACAAAAGGTCCGTGAAATCATTTGAAATCATCACATATTTGTGTACAGCAAGAGAGTCCTGTAACACTTCGAATGCCATGTTTGGTGCAACATAGAGTAGTATGAAACACAGCTAAAGTTTGCAAGCACGATGATTCTACAGCAACTTGAGTAGTAGATTCTCTGAACGCTTCCAGGACAGGGTCAAATTGTAGACATTAATGCAGTGAGACATCCAAAGACCAAAACCTTAATTGCGTACAGATACTAATGTTACAACTATAGTTCAGCTCCCGTGCAGCATGAACAGAAGAGCAAATCAAGTGGCAGCCTCGACAGAATGGCGTGAAACCACACAGGAGAACATCAGGCATCTTATCATACCAAAACGCTTACCGCGACAATATATAATTATTAAACCCAAAAACTAGATCATTTGCAAGCAGCGATTCCACAGGACGTAAACTCAAAGCGTATGACTTGTAGCCCTCCGTTGATTTATGAATCAGTAACTACCATGTTACTAAATCATAGAAAATACAACATTTTAAATTTGCAATTTTGGAAAATTAAAAGTGAAACAAAAAGAAAAACTACGACCAGCTACTAAAATGAAAGTCGTGGTATGTAGGCACAATGAATGGACCACGACGGTCACTTCAGAAAGTTGGATTCCGCCAATATTTCAGCAAAAACCTACTTCATATTTGCAGTGTCTGATCATGACTTCCTTTTCTCCAAGACCTATACCAATCCCCCATCATGACCACCAGGACTAAATGGTCAATAGCAACAGATTACAGAACATTTTCTCAACTAGCAAGATCATTAGTTTTGCAACGTTTCATCAAAACCATTCCAGTGACTGGTAACATCCTAACAGGGCACTCCACACCACCACCCGCCAAACAAGTTCTGAAACATGATCTGCAAAAAGAAAGAAAAACACAGTTTGTAAGTAGTATACGACAACCACACAGCTAGCAGAGGAAACCTTATAAAACAATAATCAAATTTGCAGAATTTAGCATTTAGCCACTACATGTAATCGAGCTTATTCAAGGTATACATGTCTTTCTGCTCTCACTTCTCATAGAGATACAGAAAATAAATAATCCAATCCAAACATTTCATTAGGGAGAAAATATTGAGATAGGTTGAAATCCTTCGTAGTTAGTATGTCAAAAAGTCCATCTGATCTGGCATGGGGTATAATGATATAATGGGCAAAGCAAGCACAGGTTCCTTTAACAAAATTATGAACTGTCACAAAAAATTCTGAACAGAAAAAATGATCAAAACAGACTAATATGTACTATTTGCATGTTTACATCTAAATATTCCCACACAGAGAAACTCATAACATCTCACATAAAGATTAAAAGAAAATCAAAACCTACTATAATATTGATAGTTTTAAATCTAAATATGTCCATAAAGATAAACCTGTAAGATCTCTCATAAAGTATGTCATGTGGGCTCAAGATATCCGGTACTTGAAGATAATAATCATGTTCTATCAAAAAATGTGATGATTACAGTGAAACTGATAACAACTGCACTGGTTCAAGTGATAGTCTTAAACAAGTTTGACTTGTACACTCCAAGTCGACACGTCAAGTCACAAATTTGATCTGAACAGCTGAACATAGCCTAAAACTAGAAAATTGCAGAAATTCCTGACAGAAATTTCAATGGAAGACCAATGTCTATAACAGTTTGGAGCTCTATCTTATCTATTAAGATGTACACCCTCCATTCTAAAATTGTTGTCGCCGGTTAGTTCATAAGTCTGGTGTCCTATCAATTACATTCATAAGTAATGAACATCCAACGGCAATTTTTGGGATTTCCCATATGTACAATCCCAAAAAGGAAATTCCTGGCACCTACTGATCAATTATAGAAAGTAAGAAACTAGGGCTGAAAAAATTAACCACAATTAACCGTACAGCCATGCTAAGTCTCAAAAAAATTTATATGGATGTATTTCCTAATGCTACTCACGCTTAAATAAAAGGGCAGCACGGTGCACATAGCTCCCACTAGCGCAGGGACCTCATAGGCCTTAGGGTTAGGTTAGGGTTAATATGGCAGGATTTGTTGGACCTGGGCTGGCTGCAGGAATTCAAAATTTTCCACGGAACTTTTTGAACATATACAGTATATCATCCATTCTATCAAAAATCTGCTCTATCATCTTCATTTTCATTTCCAACAGGATTTCTCTTTTTATCTCATTTATGGTTTTCTTCTCATAATCATTTTTTCGTTTGTTATTATTTCAAAAACAATCGTCAGAAGATCAGGAACTTCCATCATCGTTTCAACCCTACAGATGACCTTTCAAAGAAAATAGTAACATATCAACAAGCCACCTCTCGGTAGGACTGATCACAATGATGCAGAATTGCCAACTAAATTATCAAATCAAGATCATAGTTGCTACATCTCAGCTATGCAATCAGACACTAAACAATGTTTATACTCCAAAAGCTGATCAAACAAAACAACAAAATTAGCATGAACCTGAGGGAGTCTACAAGTATACCTTCCATACAGTACAAACTGGATCAAAAAATGACTAGCAGCGAGAAGAGCATGTAGACGAGCCAGCAAGCGTAGGCAATCAAGCCCCTATGCTCATCACCGCTGGATGCAAGCTCTGCGAGCAGCTTGGAGCAGACCCTAGCAGACCATAGCACGAAACACATCCCCACTCCGAACATGAGCCCGCCACCCCGCGGCAGGAAGAGAGAGACCGCGGAGAAGATGACCATGGGGAGCATGCAGTAGCCGACTAGACTGACGCATCTGTAGAGGTCGAGTTCCCCTCGGCGGCCGCCCGAGAGCATAGAAAAGACGAAGTAGAGGAAGAGGGACGCGACAGTGACCCAGCCGAGCACGATCCCGAAATGGAACTTCCCGGCGAGGAGTTGGAAGAGTCCGAAGGAGAGGAGGAAAAGGAAAGGGCCGGAGAGGTCGGCGTCGGCGTGGAGGGAGGCGTCGGCGGAGCGGAGCGGGTGGAGGATGGAGATCGTCTTCCGCCAGATCTGGCGCGTGTTGATGCCGAGCTCCTCGAGGAGCGGCGGCTCGTCCTCGAACGATGCGCCCGAGCCGACGCCGATGGGCCCCGCGTAGAGGGGCGGCGCGGAGGAGGAGGCCGCGGCGGCGTTGACGTCGAAGGACATGAAGGGGAGCGGGTTGGCGGCGGAGGAGGTGGACGGGCGGGGCGGCGCGAAGGCGGGCGGAGGGGATGCCCCCGTGCCCGGGGCAGGGTGGCGGCGGTGCGTCGGAGTGGAGGGGGTGAAGACCACCGGCGGCACGGGGAACTCCTTCGCCATGGTGGCGGCCACGGGGACGGCGGGCGGCGGCGACGAAGGTTTCGAGATCTACGGAGTTGCGGGAGATCGGGGAGTTGGGTTTTGGCCTTGGCGAGGAGGAAAGGAGCGATCGGTGGAGGAATCGCGGCGCCCAACTGCAGGATGGGAATGACAGCGCTCCGCTTTCCTTCGCCTTTCGGTTTTGTTTTCCTCTTTTTGATTTTTCTTTTGCGCGTTTCGGGATCAAGGAAATGGGCTAATGCGTTGTACGTTGCTTACGTGAACAGAATCTGAGTTTTCCATTTCTCTTCTTCTGAACTCTTGATACTCCTCTTTTGAGAGTTGAGAGAGGAATACAGAATATATGCAAGACGAAATGCCCAGAATTTCGTTGGTATAAATCTCCATCAATAGATCAAGGTTTGGGAAAAGGTTGAAAGAAACTATCGAAAGAACTTTTTTGAGCTGCTGGACCGGCTGTTTTAAAAAGTTAGATATATGTTAGAAATGTGCTGTATGCTTTCAAGAGCATCAGATTACAACACTGCAAAAACAGCAATTCATTTGCATAAACAACCGTAGACTTTCACACGAGGTACCTCCGCAACGTGCTCGCCTGCTCTTTATTGGTTAGGAGTACATGTTCTCTAGCCAGCTTGACTTATCATATAATTGTTTACTTTTTTTTGGGTAAAAAGCAATATCAGGTGGCATGACATTTTGAACATACTACCTCCGTTCTAAAATATAAGCATTTTGGATAGAATCAAACATTTGTAACATTTATTTAATAATATCTAAAAAACGACATTATTTCTAATATAAAAAATATATTTTTTATAAAAATTTATTTCATAGTCAATTAAAAAATATATTTTTTACATAAAAAAATATTATTAATTATATATTATTGATTGTCAAAGTGATAAACGTTTGACTTTGACTAATCTTAAAAATACTTATATTTTAAAACAGAGAGAGTATGTACCACTTGTCAAGAAAATCTGAGCAACTGCAAAGTTTTTAGGTGCAACTAAACAAAATTATCTACACCAACGAGCAGAAGCCGGACTCTGTATTTTTTATTAAAAAAAAAGGTTTCACTACATCATCACATATCGGCGCCCGGCAGGGCCACGGTCAGCAGTCAGAAGAAAACATGTCCATCCAAAACAGTTCACTAAACCTTCTGCGTAGTACGTAGTACTACCTCTGTTCTGAAAATGATGACGTTTCGGATAACCAAATTGGCCTGCAGCTCGTTCAATTTTTCCTGTCCTAAATGTCAACATTACTAGACCAGAGGAAGTATATAAAACAAGACAAAGTTAAACGGCCAGCATTTTCAGCGCATAACGCAAGCTTAGTCACTCACATGTTTAGCTGTCTTTGTCCAAGTAAGAAAAAAAAAATTCAAAGTTGCCTATTTACATGGTGTAATTTATTCATTACGGTAGAACCCTAGGTTTGGTTATTCCACGCTCTTACAAGAAAAAGGGCACACTATATAACCCTAAGCTTGGTAAGGAAGGCCGCACAGAAGTCCAGGAAAAGGAGCTGCGGCCCAGTAACCCTCTGCAGATCCAGCAGGTACTTGTCGTCCTTCGTCTTGTAAAGCTGATGTGATTTCAGTAAACACATCAACAGAGCATATATAGTAAAACAAATAAAATGTGTCACCTGAAGGGCACTCATTGTATGCTATTTATTATTGAAAAAAGCTTGTTGGGTCAAAATGAAATCAAATATTACAGAACAGCATATGCATGTTGCTTATAATACATCCTAGAAAACTGTCAATATGTAGGATCGAAATAGGGATATTTTACTCAGTCCTCATTCCAACTAGATTACCATAAATCTCCAATGTAAGACACCAGTGAGTTAAATATAATAATTCATGACAAACAAAATTAAGAGTGTAAAAACTATTAAATACCTGCATTTCAAACTTAATCACAGCAGGTAGCCTCCCATTTGAATCATCATTATCCATGATCGTCGAGTCACCAAGAAAGCTGTTGTTGACACGTAACATGTCATGAACTTCAGGAGCCCCAAGACACCATCTGCATTTCATGTTGTAGTGTCCATTCTTCTTCCAACAGACATTTAACTCCTGAAGTACTTTTAGGACCTCGACCATAATCTCACGAGGGTGAGCACGAGACTGTAGATTGAGTGACACATTAATAAGGTTGCTAGATTTTACAAAGAAAAGAAAAGCAATACAAAAGGAACAACATGCACGACCTGAAGTCCAAGAGCCCACTTTCTTTCAACAGGATAATGTGGCTGCAATCCGTTGCCATGAGGATCAATGCTTCCTGGAAGACAATGCCTTGTACTAGACCTACATGATTCTGTTGAAGCTACCTGATTCAAATTCATCTCCTGGAGAACCAAACATTCAGATATTCAGTAGTCCTCCAGAATACAAGACAGGGAAGGTTTTTCATTCCTTTGACATAGTGGGGAGGGATTTATTGTGAACTAACCGTTGATTCTTGATAATCTGCTCCAAGGTAGCCACTAGTTGCACGGAACCGATTGTCCAAGAGTAAATAATATGCAACAGTGGCCTGGCAAATTCACCAAGCATCAGTTGTAAAATCACTAAAATGAATGAAAGGCTCACATTTCTTGCTCATACCTCATTTTGAATCCTTTTGCATAGCGCTTCACACACATGGTCCTTGCTAAATCCCAAGTTAACAACATCTTGAAGTGTACCGTCATCTATCTTCAGAAATTTGACCATGTGAAATTGTTATGAAATCGTCACGGGGAGATAAATTGAAGAAAAACTTTGATGCAATAACAATATATGAATATCCTTTAAAATAAGTTAAAATTGATCCGGCAAGAAAATTTCAGTATCCAATATCCAGACTTCCAGTCTGTGAAACATGTTGGTGCTAGTGAGTACAAAGTACCAATAGCACAGAATTACTTTGAGATACAACATTTGGTTGAATACTATGCTCAAAAGACTGAAAATAATTATGTTCAAAAAAACATCTTTTCATGAAATATCAATGAATGCTATCAGCCTTTATTCATGCTAACAAACAAAATTAGGAAGCTTTTAGTATGAATATACCAGAACAACTTATAGTTTGAATAGAGAATGCACCATTTTAGCTTGCTGTGAAGTGTCTGGTGGAGGCACTGCCAAGTAACGAGGAAGGCGCATCTGGAACCACTGATGCTCTCGAATTTCACGAATAGTGATTCTCTTCATTGGATCAACAATAAGCATTCTTGGGATCAGGTCCCGGGCCAAAGCAGATAGATGGCTTGGAAGAGTGTAAATACCACCCTGAAATAAACAAAACCGGAGATTAAACCTCCAGAATGAAAATCCTCATTGTAAAAACTGAAGTAGTCCATGTAAAAGTTTTCTTACTTTAATCTTTTTGAACAAGTTTGGAATATTCTCATCATCAAACGGAAGAGTACCACAGAGAAGAGCATAAAGGATCACTCCGCAACTCCATACATCAACCTCTGGCCCAGCATACTGTTTACCAGATATTACCTGTGAAGGAATGCCCACTATGCATTATGACTGGGCATAAGTATACACACCTGACAGATTAACAGTATTACAAATTAGACACCTCTGGAGCAGCATAGTTTGGACTCCCGCAACTTGTCTTCAAAAAATGGCCATCGTGCATGACATTGCTCAACCCAAAATCAGCAAGTTTTACATTATATTTTGAATCAAGTAACAAATTTTCTGGCTTCAGATCACGATGGACAACCATGTTTCTGTGGCAGTATTCAACACCAGCTATGATCTGTTCAGAAAATTTTAAACATATAAAAAACTATTGAAACAAGCCATGATTCCATGAACTTAGTTTCCACAAAATTAGAATTCTTTCAAATGATATAATTCATCTTGAAAGGTACACGGTTTCTATCTGTGACTTAAAGTTACAAGTAGAGATCCTAACATAACCTAGACTCCATAAAGCGACATAAATTATTTTAACCGATCACCTTATTCTCAAGCCAATACAATTAACTCAGCAAGCTTGCAATTCAACAGGTTTACTCGCCAAATACTTGACACCATTCACATTAACAATTTTTTCAAAGAAAAAAATTCATATCGAATACAACACCAAGAAAGTAACACATGAGAAGCAAGAACTGAACATAATTTCGATATCATTGATGGGAAGAATGAGGTCGAACTATTGGTTAAATAAGTAACTATGATCACACTAAATAGAAGAGTTAAGTGAGAAAAATGCATGAAGGTGTAATACCTGCTGGAAGATTCGGCGGGCTTCTACTTCTTGCAATCTGCCTTTCTCAACAATGTAATCAAACAGTTCGCCATACTTGCAATACTCCATCACAACATATATATCTGTTGGCGTGTAAATGACCTCATATAGCCGGATGATATGAGGGTGAATGAACAGCTTCAGTATCTTGATTTCTCTTTTTGCTGGAAACACAAATAAGTGGGAAAAATAAGTCAAGAATGAAGCATCAGCCTGACGCAATATCAAAAGAGGAAAATTCTCAGTAGTCAGTATCAAATATATATTAATAAAACTCCTCGCAAAGAAGAAAAGGTATAGTTTGAGGGGTACCTTTCTCTTCCATTTCCATTTTTCTCATTTGATGACAGTTTATGATCTTGATAGCAACCTTATGTCCTGTGAGCTTATGCTCCGCGATCTTCACTTTTCCAAATGTACCAATACCTAATGTTCTTCCCAGATTGTAGTTTCTCAGTGCTTCAGAGTGCGAACTCGCTCTAGTACTTCCATCCATTTTTAACCTGCCATCAACGAAACAAGAGACAATGTATGTTATTTAGCAGTTAGGGCAACTAAAATAACATATATGCTAGGATCCATTGTCCAGTGCATAAGTTTCCTATTGGTCCCCACAACATAAATTATCATTCTTTAATAGGAATGAAGAATTGCATAAACAGTAAACATACTCCCTCTGTCCCAATTTTTAAGTCATTCTGGACTCCATTTTTCCCAAATTATAAGTCATTGTCGCTTTCCGATGCACTTTATCTCTTCCCAATACTTTTTCATCTCTATCTCTCTCCTCCATGTTTTATGTACATCCCACATTTTCACTTCTCCTTAATTTTCATACCCAGAACCAAAACGCCCTATAACTTGGGACAGATAAAGTACTCTTTATGAGCCCTTTACTCGCGTTAACCAAACCCTAAATATGACTGACCCCTAACCCCCATCAAGAAGGTTCTTTCCAGGTCTTAACCCTCCCCAGGTCATAAGCTATCCTGCAGGAATATTACTGTTGGATGCCTATGTGCTGAAGCATGATGTTTGCTAGATGGAACCAAAACAGAGTACTACACAAGGGCTTGTTTAATGGTGAAAGAGATATCAAATTCATGTGATCTTGGTGGTTTACTTCTTCTATAAATTCCCCAAACATCGAGGCTAACAAATGAGCTGAGGCACAAGCCACACAACCTATTCACTTCATAGACAAATCGATGTATGGATGGCAATATCTGAAATAGGGTCAAGATACTCAGCATTTGAACACGCAACACAGGCGAGTTAAGTCCTAGGGGCACATCCATACATGATATCGACCGTATCAAATGGGAGCCCCAACTTGGCAGGGTCTTCAGCTCAGAACTAACTAAAATTGGGGAAAGTGAGATCGAGTAACTGACCCATAAATGGACCAACTAGCCAAGCAATCAAGCAACGAATCGAGGTTGACCTTCTCCCACGGTGTGATAGACTAGCCCGCCCGGAAGGATCTGGAATAACAGATCCGGCGCATACCGGTTCCTCTTCGACCTCACAGCCAAGCATACCTCAATTCCCCTCCACGAGAGCTGAAGAACAGCGCCAGGCCGCCCGCAACCGAGCATGTAGCTCAATTCCACGGAACCGAGACCACCAAACCGCGTCCTCCACCAGGAGACGATGCAACAGCAGCCCAGCCCCCCTGGATCCGCGGCTCAAAACCACCCCCTACCACCCCGACCACTCCCCCAGCCCCGCGACTCACAGACCAGGAGGAAATCAGCGGCGCTGGTGGGCGGCTTACCTCCAAAAGCTCGCCGGCCCCCGACGGTGTCAACCGGCGCGCGGGCGGCCGAGTCCGAGAGCGGAGACGGAGCGCGCACGCGCAGCCTCCACTTGCCGGTCACGAGACGACTCAGACAAGAGAGCGGAAAGGGGGAGAGGTTTTGGGCTTGGGCGGCGGATTGATGGATGGATGCCTCTCGCGCGGGCGTGCTTCCTTTCAACCCGGGGGCGTGTCAGCTCAGCCTAGCTTGACCGGCTGGTTTATTTAGCTCTCGGGGCGTGGGCGGCGGCGTTACCGTCTGAGCTGACGTGGCGGCCCCGTCGTTTTGGCTCCTCGTCTTGTCGTCTTGCTTGTCCTGTGCCGCCCCGTTCTGTTTGGGGACGTGTCCCGCGACTATCGATCGCGTTTCTCGTGTCCGTTTGACGGCGAAGGGAAGGGCGTCGGGGGATGGATGGATGGATGGACGGTCGCGCGTGACTCGCCGCGCATTTGCTCGCCGGTACGCGGCGTATTACTCATGACGCGGCGCTGATGCGGCGCGGCGTCGGACGATTTTGTTGGTTTGTTTCCGACGACGACGAGGGAGTTTCAGATGAACCAGTTTCATGGGTTGTGTCGGGCGATTGCGTCGGGGCACGTCTTCGTGCGTGGATCCTGGGTACCGTGGACCACGTGTTTCACAGCTTGTGTTTCCCGTTGCCAACTTGCCAGTTCCAGTCAGCTCGTTTGTTAGAGGCAGTTCTGTCTGTGAACCTAGTAGTAGTATAATTTAGAGGCGAGGGTCGTGGACTCGTGGCACGAGGTTTGCTTGTGGATGCAACCAAGGGTGCCTGCTGGCCCTGCTACAGCTTCACCGCCGGCGATTTCCGCTGTTTTGTTTACTCGAGATCTTATCCATCTGTTTAGAGAAACAGAGGGGGATAAGATTAAGAAGAAGAAGAAGAAGAAGAAGAAGAAATCAACGGTGGCATCTAGGAATCCTCAATACTAAGGGCCACTGGACGGTAAAAAGAAGGCGCGGAACGAAACACCGATTCGAATTCGACGGTGGTCGTTTGGCCGGGACAACCGAAAGCGAGCATCGCATGGAATGTTTCGCTGTCGAGCGAGAGTGCAGAAATATCAACCGGCCCGGGGAGCTGGCTCCAATCCTTGTCACGCGGCACCAGCGAGCGATCGATCGATCCACCGCTGGTTCCGCCGTACCAGCGACGTGCGTCCGTCGTCGAAGCAGCGGTGGCCGATTTTATGCTGGCTCGGTTCGTCTTCAAGCACTCGAACGATTCGGCGGTTCGGCCTGGCGCTTGGGTTGGACAGCAGACAGGGAAAGCCAAAAAGGGGGTGAGGATGCTGCTCTCAAGTCCGTCGCCCTGGCGCCACGCAACCGGCCGGATGCGCACGCGATGGCAACTGCGTGTTGCGGCAGCCCGGGGAGCGCGCGCGCGGCTGCGAACGGACGACGAATCGGCTAGCCGTTGCAAATCGCGTAGCTGCTGCAACGCTAGCTGGGCCGGCGCGAACATGAACCAACTCCTCTGTTCTTCCACTGCCCCATCCCTGAAGAAGCGCGGCTTCAACGGGCCGCGCCCCAGGTCCAGCCGACGCGTTCGTCCTCCCCCGCGCGGGCGCGGCCTTCTTCATCGGCAACGGCTGCGCCATCGACTACTTCACGTCAACAGAGACGGGCCGAGATGCCGTGGCTCGACATGCCACATTAAGAGCCCTTTATAAAGGTTTCAGCTTTTTAATTCTCTGGATTCATTTTTCATTCTTTCGTACATATATGTGAAGTGATTCTGTAACTAAAAATAATTTACTTTAATTCTCTGTAATAAATTTTTAAAATCAAGACAAAAAATCAATCAGAAAGAGAACTCAGCTCTTAGCCTGCCTCTTACTTCATTTCATTTCAGAGAATCACTTCACATAATCACATAAAAATCGCTTTTTCTGAAAAACAGTGTTTAAATTTGACAGAGCTCTCTTAATTCTGCCCGAGAATAAGAGAAAAAGGCCCTTAGCAACGGTGTGGTCAGGTTCGTTGACGAAGATGTACCGAACAGCTCGAGGTATTCCGTGGACCAAGAACGGCCACCATATGGAAGCAGTTCATTGCACTGGCAGCATTGTTCTGTCAATCCATGTGGAGAACTTTCTCCAGGTTCTTCAGTTCATCTGAAACAACCAAGGAATGACAATAGTTTTTCACTGAGAACATTTTATATTATACTAGCATTTTACAAATGACAATTAGTTGTAATATGCTTGTATAAATTGAAGTCAATTCCAAATATTCTCACTGAATTCTGCATCAAATATGATGCTGCACTTTTGTCCAGGAAGGACACAACCCTGTTATGCTAAGCAAGCATTATAAGTGAGAACTATAACTGTAGAACAATCTCACTAAGGTCATCTGAGCATGACGACCTTGTTTTGTTCACACAACATATTATTGGACTGGTTAAAGAAAACCATACACAACACCCTATTAGAAACTATAATGCTACACCCAGATGGAAGCGAATGAAGCAACCTCCAGCTAATAATGGACTATACATACTAAGCACACACCAGTCACTCTGAATCACTAACATTGTAACATCAAACTTTATCTATCAGCTATATTGTGGACGAATCCAGTTTTGACTCCAGGTTCAATTGTTAGTGGACCTGCAGAGAATCCGGCACGGTTCCAAGTTATTGCCTTGAGGACATCAAAAGTTTAGCACATAGAACTGACAGATAACATGATACTAGTATCAGATAACTGTTTTGACAATGAATAGTTGTGAGGATTTTTTTTTCCAAATTGCACAAGTTCCTTTAAACCTACAGACCATATTAGCAAGGCCAAATGCATCACCAAATAAATTCAATGAATTCGAAGATCAGTAGATTAAGTACTGTAATGACCGATATGCCCAGTGCCTCATAGCAGTAACAATAGGTACAAAGTTTGATGCTCGCCTTCCTCACGATGCTGTCCAGAGTGTACCTGGGCTACCACACCGTCGCGCAGGTGAGAGACCTTGAATTTCGGATCCGATCTGATAGGAGCGTTCAGGGACATTGTTTCCCCCACAGGTCCTGCATTACTTGGCTTTCAAGGAAATAGAAGTAGAATGTACAGTTCTAAACATGAATCCCAGGATAAACGAAAATGCCAAATATTTGGGCACTTCTAGGGAATTCTCACCAATTTAGAAAAAACATCGGTTTATTGGGACAAATGATGACTTCTTTGTGGTATAGTGACCTGGTAAGGTTAGCCTCTTGTCCATCTGAGATAATTTTGCCAGTTTATTTATTTTGAAGTAAGGTAGCTTAATAGTACCTGCAATCAGTGGTATTGCAACTTCCTGCACACAAAAAGAAACTGAAAAAGAAAACTAAGAAATCGAACATCTCAGTTTTGAGGAATGCTGTGAAAAAAGTAAAGTCCATGAACTTCTGAAAAGAACAACCAAATTGTAGTAAAAATTAATTTATAATTTGATCCCTGTTTCTCTATACACAGTCGTTAATACAGGATGTTCTTATATCGTTGCAAGACAGGTCTAATTTTTCTTGAATGCTCCATAACCAAAATATGTATCATGATGTATCGATCTATTTTCCCTTTCAATATTCTTTAAAAATTGCATGTTTGCGTATTTTTTGTCTGAAAACATTGGTAGTGATTATTGTATCCTCCTCAGCTCCTCTAGAATGGTTGTGAATTTTTTTTTTTTTTTTTGCAAAAAGGATTTTTTATTTACTTTTGGCTTTTTAATGTCTGTGGAATTGAAAACAAAAATCAATTTGGTGAATTTGTAAGGTTTTTGCTGGAGCAATAGTGGGTCTTGTATTTGGTGCTGTCTGGTACTGGATTGTCAACACCATGCTCATCGAATACTTCCCAATGATTGAGGAGAGTGCAATTGGGAAGTGGCTGTATATCAAGGATACATCGCATATTCCAGATGTGCTCAAGTATGAGTATGATAATGCAAGGGCAGCACGGAAGAAAATTGCTACTGATCGAAAATATAAGTTGCAATATACTGTATATAACTTTCATCTTAGGAAAATACTCAATCTGGTCCCTATACTATGCATGGAAGCTCAGCTTCATCATTCAACTTTCAAAAAGTTCTTTGATTATAAGATCTATTTCATCCCTGTGATAACATGGATACTATATGGCATGCCAGCCACGTCAGCATGTGGAATGCCACATCAACATTAATTTTAGATTATGAATTTCAAATCAATTTTCTCTCAAATCGTAACTTTATTTTTAACTCTAGTTTAATCATCATATTTCTTACAATTAAATGCAACAAAACCAATTTTTCAACATTTGGATTGTGCTGAGCATCAGACGTGAAATTATACCAAATGATATGAAATAAAATTTTAATACTTCTATTGCGATAACAAAATGCCATTTCTAACATTTAGTTTACTTTGAGAGTCAATTTTGTTAAAATATGAAGCACTATATGAAAAATATAAAAAATATATATAGCATATTCAAATTATGTTGAAATGATACATAAAAACATTGAATTTTAAAAATATTTCCAAATATTTTTGGTTGCATTATAGTAAACATGTTATTTTAAATAGATTAAAAATAGAATTACGGTTTGAAAGAAAAATCAATTTGAAATTAAAAATTTAAAATTGAACTTGACGTGGCGTGTATGTGCTGATGTGGCATGACACGTGTGCAGACACATCAGATTAGGGATGAAATCGAGACTATATTCAAACTTTAGGGATTAAAATGAACTTTTTGAAAGTTGAAGGATGAAACTGAGCTTTTGAGCATAGTTCAGGGACCAAAGTGAGTATTATCCCTTTCATCTTTCTTAAACTAGTGTTGCTCAAACATAAGTATTGAATCAGAGGAAATTGCAATTCCTGCCCAGCATCTGGGAAGTCTGGACATTTTGCTTCTTGACTCTCAGCTACAAACTATCTTGGCATGGCTGTGATATGCGTCAATGACATATTTAAAGCTACTGCTACAAACTATAATCAATCTGTACCTTAATTATATGAAGATGGATTTTGTGATGCACCAGAAATTATAATATGAATTATTGCAAGCTGAACATAACGTTCCCTTTATCCCTCACCAAATTGGTCATACCCAGTTTTGAGGTCATCCAATCACTTAACTTCACATACCATACCATTGATGATATGTTCTTCTGTTACAATGCAGGTTGTGCTTCTAGATTACCCTTTGTTTTTGTCAATGGTGCTTTCAGATTACTTGTTTAGGGAATATAAAAAATGTGAGAAGGCTTTTGTTTCACTTAGGGCCCGTTTGGATGTTTGAAATTGAATTCATTTTGAGAATTACAATTTAGACAGATTAATTAAGCTAATATAATTGTATATGAAATATATTTGTATATTTATTGTTAGATACACAAAGAACAATACTTGTATGTTGTATTTTTATTGTAAAGAAGTGAGTTAAAGAGTGTGTTATAAATTGGAGAATAGAATTGCAGCATAATTATCTATAAAATCTATTTCTATCTTCTACCCTATGAATTTGAGATAATCCTATTTGTAAGCTTGAAAAAGTTGTGAAATGTCAAATTTCAAGCTAAATAGCCGTTTAATTCCTCCAAAATAAAGAGATCCAAACGGCAAAATACCTATCTTAGCTAGATGTGGCATTTATCGGGCTGGAAACATCCCACTGCTCTTTTTTTTTGTATGAAACAGTTTGATCTCAACAAGTTAATTACATTGAAAAAAATGTCCAGCCAACAAACGTCTCTTCATCTCTGAAGCATCCAGATTCACTGTTTCGTTGTTCTTTTCTGACGCTGTAAGATAACTGTGTTGTATTTTATATTGTGCCGTCAAAACACAGCAGTGTTGTATATTTCTCTTCTTCATATGCCCTGCGCTGAAAGTTCACAACCCAGCGGAAATTTTTATAGATCTCATCATCCTGTAGCAGAAAGATTTCTATTTCTCCTTTTGACATCTCGATATTGGTTAGAAAAGAAGAATATTTGCGCACGTCATAAAACAGAATGCAGAGAGGAGAGTATTTACTTCGTTGTGAAATGGAATGTCTGTACGAAATTCTCCCTTAACACAGCATTGATCAGTCACGGACACACTTCGTTGCTTCTCTACAGAGTGATTAAGGCTTGTGAAATAGAGCGAGTTACTTGCATACTAGTATGAAGCATAGCACCTATGGCAACAATCTCAAAACGCCAGAGATGTAATTGTATCAAGCAAGCTGTGTCTGCTGATAGTTAGATGTGTCCTGAACTCAAGACATGTCGAGACAGGATGAAAATTATATATTTGTTTCTCAGGCCTCGGTAAGCTGTTGCTGTCCCCGATGGGCACGTTCCTATGAACTCCATGAGTTACATGCACTACGATCATTGACTTGGAGTTGGGGCTGTCAAATCTGCTTCATTCAAAGTGACATCAGGAACATTAGCAGATGAGCCTTGTTTCCTTTCTGCTTGTAGTGACCGACACAGAGATTCGAGCTTCTCCTTTTGATTCTTCAATTTCTCCATCTGCTTCTTCGTTAACTCACGCTGTCGAAACATCAAAAATGGGTTGAAATTACCTGACATAACTTCCATGTAATATAAGATCACATGGCACAATATTTCCGAGGATGAATATTAAAATGAATGAACCCCCATCAAAATGCAACTTAATTTTTTTTTTCTACAGATGGTAAAGGAGATCAACAAAATCCAATTGGGAAATTAGATACGGTTATCAAAAGCTATGGTTTCATACTTGGGATCAATGCTGCAAAAGGATAGGGATATTGGTGACTGATGAAGATGTTAGTCAAAAGCTAAAAGGCAAATTCTATACGACTGCAATCCGATTTGCTATGTTATATGGAGGCAGAATGTCGGCCTACTAAAAGGTGATATATCCAACAGCTAAATGTACAGAGATGTGTATGTTGCAATGGATTTGTGGCCACACAAGAAGATAGCATCCAGAATGAGAACATTCAAGAGAGATTCGGGGTGCAACAGTTGAGAAGCTTGTGCATTATAGTTTGAGATGGATCGGACATATCTCATGGTGGAACCACTTCGTAGCAGGATAATAAGTCGGTGTAGTTATGTGAAGCGAGGCAGAAAAAACAAAATTAACATGAAATGAGTCCATGAAGAGAGATTTGAAGGATTGAAATATTGCCAGGGAGAACGCCTTAGATATAAGAATGTGGAAGCTAGCAATTAACATGCCCAAACCTTGATTTCCAGTTCCCCCTCTTTTTCAATTTACTTTTTTTATCCTTTTCCTTTCATTTTTCTTTCTTTTCATCTTCCCTTTTTTTTGTTAATCCTTGTGCATTGGCTCTTGGGGTTCTCATCTCTAGGCCTATCCCAACTTGCTTGGAACCAAAAGGCTTTTTTTTAAATCAAAAGCTATGATTTCAACAGTTTTTGCAATGCGCATTACCTCTTCAATAAGCTTGACAAGAGCAACATCTGAATTCTCACATTTTCCTTTCAAAAATTCATTCTCCTTCTTCAGAGTCTTTATCACCTTCACCATCTGATGCAAAAGATCATACCAGAAATTTAATTTGGTTAACAATCAGAAATTGGAGAATAAAGCAGATACAATAGGAGTATTAAATTATTATGTAGAAACCAATACAAGCTGTTGAGCACACCTTTTCCATCTCCTGCTTATATGTTTCAAAGACTTCATTGCTTTTTGACAGGGTTTCCTGAAAAATCACAGCAGAATTTTAATTTGCTTGAAATAAAACTGAAAATTTTAACTGATTTGAAATTTTAAAATTTCATGTACAATGGAGGAAAAAAGTAAGGCATTGTCATCTAGCATGCTGTAGCGGAGATATTGTCGAAGCTCGTGCACCTGAAACTGCTGAAACCTTTCTCCATCAGCAGCTAGTTGTAACCGCAGGTTCTTCTCAGTAGTCATAAGTTGAGAAACTTGCTCAGCATATAACTGCATTTGAGTGTGTTCTTTAGCAGCCGTTTCCTGATGTTGTTGAATTTTCAAGTTAGCGATCTCCAGCTCCAGCATCTTCTCTTTCAGCTGTACGTATCAATAACAAGTTTACCAAATGCATAGCAAACATCAAATAGAACTAGTGAGAAGAATTATCACAATTGTAAAAAAATCGAGGGTCAGAGAGCTAAGAATAGGTCCGAATAGTGTACCTGGTGAGCATATTTCTGCTGAGTAATGTCATACTGATCAGCAAGTTCTTTAAGTTTGCTTCTCAACCTACCCAAAAAAAGGAAAATGTCAAAGCATCTGGCTAGAAAAATCAGAAGCAGTGGCGGAGCTTTCTGCCAAGATCAAAGGGGGCCAAGAGCAAATGCTTGATGAACTAACACGGAAAATTGAAGGTTCATTCATGGATCAACCGCAACATTATTTTTCTCTATATGGAATTGACCAAATGCAGGGGGGCCAAGGGTGCCAAGAGGTCTTAGGTTCGACGCAATCTCTCTGCAATTTATTGCAGGGGTAAGACTTGCCTCATACAATCCTTCCCTAGACCCCACCTTGTGTGGGAGCTTTCAGCACTAGGTCTCTCCTTTTTTTTCAGAAGAGGGGGGGGGGGGGGGGACAAGGCCCACATTGACCTCAAAGAAGCTCTGCCACTCATCAGAGGGAGTCCTAATGTTCAAGATACGCACAGGCTAATGTATCTTACATATTGTTCTCTTCCAGCTGACCAATGCATTCATTTTTCTGCTCCTCAAGCTTGATGCTCACATCCTGTAAATACATTGCAGGTATCTGATAAATATGATCTTCAAAACTCTTCTATAAGCAAAATAAACTAAAAACACTAGTTTTTTCTTTATTTGTTTTCTTTTACAATCAGATGCTGTATGGTGAGCTGTTGACCTTTATGGCATTATTGAATTTTTCAGACAACTCCATACGCATGTTCTGTCCCTCTGTTGACACCTTTCGGCACTCGTCCTGACACAAAGATGCTAAAAAGGTATCACAATTGAACAAACATGCAAAATCTGTGTCGATCAATAGTTCAAACATGGCCAAATATACCTTCAGCATTTTATTTTGACGCTGAAACTCCCTACAAAGAGATTCTAGCCTTTCTTTGACTGCAATGGCTGCAAGGCCCAGATGTAAAGATAAGTGTTAGGAAGATGAATTGAAGATTTGAAGGAGCACATTGTGAA
Organism: Zoysia matrella; assembly: GCA_001602295.1. Classification (NCBI taxonomy): domain Eukaryota; kingdom Viridiplantae; phylum Streptophyta; class Magnoliopsida; order Poales; family Poaceae; genus Zoysia; species Zoysia matrella. The sequence goes on along the minus strand of BCLG01000693.1, from coordinate 73,613 downwards.
CTCAACAATGTACAGAAGGATGTATAATAATTGTTATTTGACATGATAAACTCACCTGCATCCCTTTCTGCCAGCACTTGCTGGTATCCTTGGGCAAGCTGCAACAGCTCTCTGTCCTTCTCTAATTTACTGCGCCTACCGACCTTGCGTTTTGGCTCACCACTCTCCTAAAAACCCAAGTACATCAATTCCATTTTCCAAAGACTAAAATTATTAAAAATGCTGGTACAAAACAAAGACGATAAGTTGAGGCTTTCTCAGTCCCAACATTGACAACCTTTTCACCAGCTGAAGGTTCTAATGATTCTGCGCCACTGCTCTCCTTCAAGGTACCTTTATCATCTGCAATAAGAACACTACAATAAGTCATGCTAACACGGTTCCTAAGCTACATTGGGAGTTTGATCCACTATGACAGGGTGATATGCTACTTGCTAGTAATTTCTGCATTTACCTTGAATGGTAAACACGAGCGAACGCCCTCAAAACTGGACACGGATCCGGTAGCTCGATTGAAACAGAAGAAAAAACTAGAGAAAAGAGGGACGAATCACCTGTCGTGTCCTCGGCGGGTCCGCACCACTCCTGAGCCCGCTCCGGCTCCACAGCGGCGTCCAGAGCGACGGCGCCCAGGGCATCGGCAGCGGAAGAGGCGTCCAGGACTTCTCCCGTGGCCACGGCAGAGGCGGGGGAAGAAGGAGTGCCTAGGGTTTCTCCGGCATCAGGAACGCTGATCGCGGCGCGATCGGAGTCCAGGGCGGTTAGCGGGGGATCATCCACGACGGGGCCGGAGGACGGAGGAGGGGCATGATCGGCCGCGAAGCTCCCGACAAAGCCGTCGGGTAGCGAGTTCGCCTCCGGGAGGTGCGTCGCCGGCGAGCCTTCCATCGCACGGGTGCCGCAGCTGCCGCTTGCTTCCTTCTTCTTCTTGTTTTTTTTGGGTTTCCGGGGTTTGGCCTTCTGCGGAGCGCGGACTCCAGAGTCCACAGAGGATGGTTGGCGGAGGTCCAGAGAAAAATCTCACACGGTACGTTATTAGAGTCCCGCAAATAAATTCAATAATTCACCTGTACTCGCTCCATTCCCATTACGAGAAATATTTTTCTTGCGCGAACCATTACAAGAAATATTTGGAGAGAGCAAATAACATTTACTTTAGAAAATTCGAACAGAACAAACAAAATGAAATGGATCATATTTGTTTGTTGGTCGCACAATACTTGCTGGTGTTCATGTAGTCAGTAATGTACAGTAGACCGTTTAAAAAAAATACGGTGAAAGCATTTTCCTTGAATAATCGCAAAAAAGGTTACACGAGAACCATAGAGCCTGCGAGAATCAGCTCAATCCTAGGTTCAGCCTCTCAACTCCAAGGTTTTACATGTTCCGCCACCGACTTGCTCGGCTGCAGAACGGCGTTCCTCTCGGGTCTTTAGAATTTCTGGCAGAGGAGCGGTGATTTTCACCATCTGCAAAGCCAGCATGTAAATGGACAGTCATCATAAAAATAACTTCAATCATGCAAATCAAGAAACAAGGCTAAAGTTGCTTTTAATTCCTGGATTTAAAGCTTTCCTTCCAAAAGTTAGGCCTGATGGCCACGCATCAGGTTGTACACGCAGACAACGCAGCTGACCGATATACGCTCAATTTTCAAACGAGCTCTCCCCTCGTCTTTTTTTGTTCAGGGCCAGGCCTACTAGAAAACGCATTTTACCAAGATAATGCTTCTATATCTATACATGAGTAAAAACTAATGCTAATCCTCTTTTTCTTGATAAATGCTAAACTTCAGTATTTATTTCTAAAAAAAGAACAGTCTTCTAGTTTACAATGTCACAAAATAAGTAAATGCATTGCTATTTAGTTCACGTGGATTTAAAATAGGGATTGCACAAGCCAGGTCGATAATAGTGCAAAAACAATCGCAGATTTATTTAGTCACCTTGTTTGTTGTCGGATGGCAAAGAACCAGCCAATGTGCATGCAGGTGATACCCACAGTCCCCAGGAACAGGTTGTACAGGCCTCTGATAACCTCTAGTAGAAGCATGAACCCTCAGTCAAAGTAAATATGAAATGCAAATAGGGTTTACACATATCAACTATCGAAATTGTGCACTAGGTGTACCATCCAAAGGGATAGCTTAACAGGAATGAGAGATGAAAGAATTACCCATCATATGCAAAAAAACCATCGCTGCCACTAGATTCTGGCACATCAAGTTTGGGGTGCCCACCAGTACCATAGAGAGGATCATCTGTTGGCGAAAAGATGGAAACAAGACATGAGATTTATTTCACAAATGTCTAAATCTATGTTGGATTTGGTGCATTAGGACCATCTCTTGAAAAATAATGCTCAGGAAAGTGAGATTTCATGTGCTTTGTCCAACATAGTAATGAAATAAATAGCTGAAAAAAGGCATAATGTAATGGTAGAGTGAGCATAAGACTTACCTACAAGAGGGTGTCCAATGTATGCAAGGTGTATCCGTATTTGGTGGGGTCGTCCTGAATGAATTTCAACCTACATCGATTAAGAAAGCGAAGCATAAAAAACTCTGAAGTTCAAGGGCAACAAAAAAAAAATTGACATTATGCACATGCTCAAACAAAACGAAGAGGATGCTATGCACATTTGTGAATATGCTATGCCAGAAAGAAAAACATTTTGTGTGAATTTAACACAAATACAACCTGGACCAGTGTCTGATTTTGATGTGCAAGTCTCTCAAGAACACATACTTTGCTCATCGCTGGCTTTCCTGAAAAATTGATGATTTAACATAATAAGAAATAAATAAAGAGAAGTCATATAGCAATCTTTGCCCTATACAAAGCAACATCAGTTATGTAATTACTCAACATCTAAGGATCACCAATTCTAAGTTCTACAAGTAGAACTGCAGTACCTGAGGAACATGCTGCATAAAGCCCCTCTGCAACTACAGGATAACGAACCAACCCTATGGGTTGGGTAACCACAACCTATAAGTGTGATGGAATAAATTGGAGGAACAACACGTAATCATAGTAGTAGAATAGAATCCAAAACCTTCGGAAAAAAAAAGAGAATAGAATCCATCGATCCAACATACCAGAATACCATGACAAATGAATAAGGGGGAAGGATAGTACCTCATCATTGTCAAGTATACCAGTCACTAATGCTCGATAGAATTTTGAAATGTTTTGTTCTTTACCAAATTCTGTTTTATCCCTGTAAATTATCTTCATCACTAGACTGAATGCAAGAAGTGAAATTTGAAGAGAAAAAATGCTAACCTTTTATTCCCAGCACCGATAGCGCCTTGAGCAAAATAAGATGCAAGTCTAACTTTGGCAATCTTTGTCTTGGCACAAAGTAGGAGGCCTAGCAATAGAATCCACAGATCAGCACTTGCTACGAAAGAACAAACATAACATAATAAAATGAAAACAAGCAGAGCAGATAATTGAAGATATATATTGACTATTTTCAGTAAACACATTTATTGCAGGAAATGTGTTTTTGCGACCCATAGTGCAGCTTAGGTGGCAACACATCATATAGTGGAATCATGGAAACAAGCATCCTAGAAAATCCGGTTAAGATTCACGCCTATTGACTATCATGCACATTCCATGATTTTGTTACATTAAAAAGTCTAATCACTATCATTGTCAGCTTCCTAGTTCTCCATTATCATATGATGATTGATTTTACTAATTGATTTGGGCCTTCACTCTTTGGACCTCAAGTGAGTGTCAGTTCACCAGGGTTTCCTAGAATGACTGAACTAAAAATAAAGAAACAAACCTGAGGTGCCCCTTCCTAATCGATGAACAGGTACTGGATGTGATTGCATATCACTCCTCTTTGAGCGGCATGATGAGGTCATCTTCCAGTCTTTCAATTGAAGCTGAGCTAAAACAGTGCGCTGCTGGAAGAGTCCTTTAGGCAGGACTTGCAAACCAGAAGGTTTATTAAGGGCAACCTGACAAAATCTTTTCAGGCTAAGATTTGTAGTTCTGAGTTAAAAGTGTAAACTAGATTCTTGTGGAGCTAATGATTTAAGGAACATGGGCAACAGATAAAAAAGCATCATCTTTAATGGTGCAGGATTGGCAAGTTCAAGCTATGGATGTTCAAAAGCCAATAAAATTAGAAACTAAGAAACCATATATCTCTGTTTTCAGATAGAAAGTATATCATTATATAGAACTTAAACCGTGCTAACCAGCTACAGCTATATGGAAGTCAGGTCAAAATTTACATAACAATCTTTATCTCATAAACCTAGGAAACAAATGCAACCAGGGTTATGTACACACCATGTCATCATCCTCATAAAGCACTTCAAGCAAATATGGTGCAAATGGCTCTTGCCATGGGCGTCGCTGATATACCAGCTTAGAACCGTCCCTGCAAAACAGATTTAACAAAGATACATGTCCTATTATCATTGATTGATTTCAAATTATAATTAAAGGCCAAATGATTCAGTGCAACTAAAGAGTTAACAACAACAACAAAGCCTTTTTGTCCCAAGCAAGTTGGGGTAGCCTAGAGATGAAATCCCCGAGAATGTATACTTGGTAGAAGAAGAAAGCTACCTCAAAGTTGTATCCGGATCGGTGACAACTTTGCCATCCACAGTTATCTGCAAACAATATGAAGCCTTGATTTGCATTCAAGTAAAAGGCGTTGGAGAAAATCAAAAAAGAATCTTATTTTACTATAAATATTACATTTCATTTTTGAAAAAAAAAATCCTGCAGTTTGACACGAGCATGATCCCTTCTAAAACAAACACCAATCAATTTTGCTTAGGCATACAACAGAGAAGACAATAACTTCACTAATTATAGGAGTACACGTCTACCTGGCCATTACGAATTCTCTGTATCCACCTGCAGAAGGCATAACCACCGCCATCAAATCAACAATATGGTCCAAGGAAACCACCAGTTGACGACGGTAATCAGGAAACAAGCGTGGATGTTAGGCAGTTACCCAGGCAATGGAGCGGAGCTCTTGTAGTTAGCAGAGTAGAACCCAATCAAGGTGGTGGTAGTGTCCGCATCTGCTTGCACGTTCAGGAATCATCAACTAGTAGAGAAAGAGAGAGAGAGAGGGCTGAGTACCAATTTCCATACCAGCACATAGGAACGTGTCGGTGTAGGAGAGGCCAGAGTTGAACTCCGGCCATGGCGTCCCAAAGGAATAGAGAGCCTGCGGCGGTTCAACCTCATCGACCGCCAGAGTTTCTTCCCCGGCGGAGGCGGCGGCGGAGGCCATCGCGAATCGTGTTGGGAAGATGTTCTAGTACATATGCAAATTAGTCCTCTTAATTTTTATTAGGGAAAATACTCAACCTGGTCCCTAAACTATGCATGAAAGTTCAGTTTGATCCTTCAACTTTTGTAAAAGGTTCAATTTAATCCCTGAATTTTGATTACAATCTGTTTCATCTTTGTGATAATGTGGATACCCATGTGGCATGCCATGTCACCAGATGAAATGATGTGTGAAATGCCACATCAGAATCAATTTTAGATTATGAATTCCAAATCAATTTTCTCTCAAACCATAATTCTATTTTTAAATCTAGTTTAATCATCATATTTCTTGCAATTAATTAAACAAAACCAGATCTTTTATGAATATATACATTTGAACTGCATTGAGAATCAGACATGAAATTATACCGAATGATATGAAAAAAAATGTTTCAACACTTCTATTACGATAGCAAAATACCATTTTAACATTTAGTTTGCTTTGGGAGTCAGTTTTGTTAAAATATGAAGCAGTGTACGGAAAATATCAAAAATATATAGCATATTCAAAGTATGTCAAAATGATAAAAACATTGAATTTTAAAAATATTTCTAAATAAAATATTTTTTTGGTTGCCTAGCTTATAATAAATATGATGTTTTAAATGGATCAAAAATAGAATTACGGTTTGAAAGAAAAATCGATTTAAAATTAACAATCTAAAATTGAAGTTAACGTGGCATGATATGTGCTGATGTGTGCAGCCACGTCAGACCAGAGATAAAATCGAATCTATAATTAAAGTTCAGAGACTAAATTAGATTTTTTGAAAGTTAAATAATAAAATTGAGCTTTTGAGAATAGTTCAGAGATCAAAGTGAGTATTATCCCTTTTTATTAACTTCTACGTATGCGGAGGCCAGGACGTGGCCCATTTTCATTTCAAGCAGCGAGAGGACTGCAAGCCCGTGAAGTGCTCACCCTGCCAAGCGGGAGTGGCTTGCTGAGCAGGGTTTTAGAAACCAATAGGGGATCGGTTTTTGCACGATAATGAAAATCCACCAGCTATCCGGAGAAATCAACCCACTAACCAGCTTTGCTACAATACTAACCAGCTTTGCTACAATACTAGATCTGATTTTTTACTAAAAAATGTTTTCGGTGAAATCGACTCGAACCAATTTCACTGATTTTCACGAAAACCAGCCGGCTTTTACTCGTTTCTAAAACCCTTCTGCTGAGATACAGATTAATAGTGAAGCTGAAAAACACTGTACAAAAAGAGCAAAAACCAGGGAGAGATTATAACGGCATCAAATTATGATAAATTAATCAAATATCGGCAGTGATCTATACTAAAAACTGCACCAAGTAGGTGTCGTGCGCAACTATGGCGACGATTTGTACATTGAAGAGGGCCGGCGCATTGTACAGCCTCCTAACCCACTAACCCAGAGCTTTGCTTACACAACACTCGCGCAAAAGGAGCAGCTCCGTCGTTCGATCTGTCCTCCGGTACGCAGCACTGCCTGATGGGCGGCGAAGAAAAGGTCCTCTATCTGTGAGGTTGTATGTTTAGTGGTAATGTCTCGTATCTATACTGCTGGTCCTGAGGCCGAACATGATCAGGCCGAGATTGATTCGTCTTGCTCCTGCTCTGTAGCACTGTCAGGTACTGCTGCTTCTTCGGTGACCTCCGGCACTACTTCACTAGATTCTGGTACAGGGTTGATAGGGCCCTGGGGGACGCCGAAGAGCGTGGAGAATATCTGCCGGTGGCATTCGTCACAGAAACAGAAGTATGAGAAGTGGCCTTCCTCGAAGAGCTTGTGCACTGTGGCTCCTGGGACCATACGTCGGATAAACTCAGCCACTGCAGGTGACACCACTTTGTCATCCATACCCTGTCGAGATACAAAAGTTTAGGAAGAGGACAGTAAAATAAGGGCGCAAATCATATAATCTGATGGGACTCTGAAAAAAACAAGCCACATGATAGATATAAGTAGTTCCAAGGACAAGCTAACAACACCTTGTTCAGTATAGTATAGTGTCCATTCCCCTGGTTCATATGCTAATTTGAGATTTGCTTTCAGTAAAAACAAAACCAATTCTTGGTACTGCATAAACTCATGGTATCTCACCTAATTCATATAAAAGACAGTTCTGACTACAATTATCTATTAATGCAATCTCTCCCCTGTGCCTTTAATTTGCTAAAGCCAATATATTGGGGTAACCTTCGGATGTGTAGACTCCGATCAATCAAGAAAATGAACAAAAATAGCATATAGCTATAGAAATTCTTCTAGGCAATGTCCTTATATTTTGTGTTACATAATTATACTTAGACTAATCCAAATATGTTTCTTTAGTTCCTACTAACTGCTGCCATGAACATGTCAAATATATTCTAAATCCTTGAATATTTTTCAACAAACTGAGTACAAACCTGCCATATGTGTATTGGGCCCAGAAATCCAACCCACTCTCGCTCAACCTGATTGAACATAGACTTGATAAGCTCAAAAAAGCCCCGATCCTCTTTCTTCTGTGTTTGAATGTCAGATAAGCTGAATCCCCAGTCAGACACTTGCAGCACAACTTCCTCTACAAATGGCTGTGCATCTGCTTGGCGCACAGACTCTGCAACATTCCTTTCCCAGAATGCCTGGAACATATGACTTTCCAGCAAAATTTTGTCCTGAGTAATGCACAGAATGTTAGTGCTTGGCATGAGAACGAGTACAGTCCTAACCTCGTCCAAGAACTGACTCCTAGCCATAAGGATTAACTAAATGACATCAAGCAGCCATGGATAAATCAAGTGCTGTAACATTCATGCAGGACACTGTTGTTAAGGATGTTGCTGTCCCTTGTGGAAGTGATGCGGCAAGTATGGGTTTACACCAAAAAAAAACATAGGTGTTCACATAATTTTCTGTTAGGAAACGAAAGATGTTTTTCTAACCACTATGCAGTGGCAAAATTAAAAGGATGACTAACACTATATTACCATTTCAATATTGTCCTACAACAGCATCTCAAGCAAAAATTGTACATTAAGGAGTAAATAATGATATAAGCGTACCTTCTTCCCCAATGATAGTGACAACCAACTCTCAAGTTGTCCTTGTTTTCCAGAAAGGAAGCTTCGGCGATAAAAAAAGGGCAGTAGCGATGGAAACCTTCTAGCTAAAATGTGCATCAGTTTCCGTTTTGTTGACCAATTCTCCCATGTTTTACTCCTCTCATCCTTGGTCATCTTGGAGTCATATGGATTTGCCATAGGTGCAAACATTGCTGCACCTGGATCAAAGATATAAGATGAGCATCAGTACTATGTGTACTCAATATACATGTTGGGTTTATATCCTTTGAAACCAAAGGGAAAAGAGCTTTAGACCTAAATAACTAATAAAATGAAATGGTGGTAAACATGTAGCACAAGACATTCATTACTATGTCTTCAAACAAGAAGCGGAATAAGTTGCTTTCAGTTAGAAGTACATCTAGAAAAGTAACATTTCACAAATTTAAATAATCCTCAATTGCCTGGTTCAACAAACACATCCATTCCATTCTCATCAAGACGAAAAAAAAGGAGGATAGATGCATAGAATAATGAGTATCTGAAATACTGCTTATTAGTAACTAATTTACGAGAACTGTGAGGCAAGGCTACCATTAGGATCAAGCACTTCTACAATTCAGTCTTTGAAAGTTCGATATGCATAAGGGAGATCTTACAGACAGACAGGCTGGGAAAAAAAATCCCTACTGTGATAGCATCAAAACATTTGCAACCAAAATTTAACTTTATAACTGACAGGGAAAGATATAGATTTTCAAATAAGCATGTGAGATAGGTACCAGCTACTCGGTTAGGAATGTAACGAAGAGCACTCCAAGCATGCATGCCACCACCAGAATAGCCCACAACCCAGAATTTGTCTGGAATATCAAGGGCATTAGCCAAATGGAGCATGTCCAGTGCAGAAGAATTAAGATTTCGGCGTGGGTGAGGATCACTTTCTCCAAAACCAGGAAGATCATAGGTCACAAGTCGCACTCCAAATTCTTCCAGAAGGGATGAACTGATCCCAGGGATTCCTACATTGTAAAGAGCAATTGCGATTAAATACATAGAATGGTGGTGCCAATAGCTTAATGCTATATCCAGATACAATGTAACAATTGATCCTACCTGCCAACCTTGAAGAAAGAAAAGAATGAGGTGTGATCAGTGAGAATCTTGCCCTCTCAACAGATACACCTTGTTCTTCATAAGCGAGATGCCTTCCATCAGGAAGCTGGATTCTACTAGCGGTTGGAGGACTGATATAAAGTTTCTTTGGAAGCTCTACTGGAGTTTCATCACCACTCCATACACCTAAAACTGCATGGAAATAATCACACTAATTAAGTAATGAAAGTAGTGAGAGATTCCAACATGAAAAAAAATTGAGAATGGACAGGCACATTTGACCAAATTTTGAAAATTGTGATGGTATGTATCAAATTAATCATTATGAACAACTACATACAGCGTCAGTCACACAAGTACATGTATGCATTTGAAGTGGGACTGCTGGATAGATACTTTCCATGCATTGTGCTCGCATAAAAGGACCCTCCAAGCACATAAAATCTCCACGATTCAATATATTTATTTTATTCTAAAATGTACAGCAGCAACACCTTATAATTCTCAAGCACGAAGCTTCGTTTCACACAAAACAAAAGTGCTCACAAATAAAAAGTCAGTGACCGAGTCAATTTTAAAAAAAAAAGTCTTTGATTACTCAGTAGTAAAACAATGGACTAGCCGTGACGGAAGCAATTGAGTTGACTCAGTGGATTAACAAGAAACTCAGGATATATGATCAACTCGTGATGCACACTCCTCGTGAACAAATGTCGTCCAAGCAACTAGGCATAGTGGATCCCACAGTCTGAAAATGTATGGACCCAAATGTCACTGGTTAACCAAGCATCATAGATAAATCTGTCCATAGATGAAAGTGTTCGAGCCCGAAATTCAAAAAAAAAATCATCCTTAATAACATAAATACACGACCATTATAAACCCCCCAAATTCAGTTAGATCCACCCCTCGAATGGACAGTCACGGCAGGAAACGCACACAGCAAGTTGCGGGACGCCACCAACCGCCGTTACACGCTCAGCTGGAGGACAAGACATGCGAGCACGGGGGATGCTGAGGCAGGGAAGAGCGGCGGATTCGAGATCAGCGGTTACCTAGGAGCGTGACGAATGCGACCGCTGCGACGACGGCCCAGCACCTCACCGGGTCGCGTTCCTCGGGGAGGTACTCGTTCATGAAGCTGAGGCGCTTCCCTATGGCCGCCGCCTGCCGCCGGAGCCGCCGCGCGAGCCCCGTGTCCTCGGCGCTGGCGAGGCTCTGCGCGCCGACGTCCCAAAGGCCGCGCCCCAGCTCCATCAGCATCTCCGCCGTCGACTCCGCGAAGCCCCTCGCCTGCTGCGCCCACCCCTCCTCCGCCTTCACCCCTTCCTCGTCCCCGGACCACCCGCCCCACACCGGCGGCGCAACATTCGCCGCCGGTGCCGGCGCAGCGTCCACGCCGGCGCCTGACAGGCTGACGTCCGTGTCCACGAGCCTGGCCAGCTCCTCGTGCCACGTCATCGTCGCAGCCGCCGCCATCTCGCCGCTCGCGGCGCCGATCGCTTCGTGTGTAGGCCCTCCCGTCCCGTGCAAGAGTTTGGAAAGCGAGGAGGAGAATGAGGGGGAGACTCGGGAAGTGGGGAGGGCTGAAACGGAAACGAAATGGCGAGATGAGACGTTTTACTGACAGGTGGGCTCCGCTACGCTGTGGGGTAGTAGTATCAAATTTTAGAAATTTATATATCATGATCTAAATTTAAAACTGGTACTACCTGTTCACGTAGTCAGAAAAGCTGTTTATAGGTACGAGTACCTGAGTGTGTTTATGTTTTTTTCTCGTGATTTTTTTAGAAAAAAAAAAGAGAATCCACTTTGATATCATTAAGGTTTTCTTTTGCAATGGAATACCAAGGTTAATTGATGTTGGTACAATTTCTAATGGTTTTGTGTTTCCAGAAGGCATAGTAAAGTATCGAATATACATTAGTTACATGATACTTTATTAGAGAGGAGTATACATGTTCCCTGAACTTTTTTTTTTCGGGCGGACCTAGAATTAGCCAAAGACTAGGGCCATTAGTAATGGCCCATTACATTAGGCATTGGTGCTAATTGTACCGGGGCTATAGAACTGAAAATCGTAAATGTGTTAATCCAATATAATGAAGAGCTAAGAATAGGGCCCGGCACTGACCGTAGTTGCCTTAGATGTAAATCCGTCACTTTTCAATGTTTTTCTTTTGTGTCAAGATTGATAGATGTTTCGATGCGAAAAAAAAAATATTGTACGGCATGGTTCCAATCACTTAATCGCAAACAAAGATCATTTGTTTCTTGCTTTACATAAATATTTTAAATTGCAGCCGTTGAGTTTGGTGACATCATGATGATATCTAATGTCAGTGGTTACTGTAGTGCTAAACGCTGTAATTGTACAACGAAGAATGAAAGCCTTCCATAGACCATACTCTACTGAGTACCAGCTGCATTAGCATTTGTGAAACGTCGATGCCTTTCGCTACCTACCGGCTGGTGTTTTTCTACGTGGAGTAGGCATCCTCTGGTGGAACGCGCGCGCGTCCGTGTAGGCGTAGCAGATCATGCGGCGGCGCAACCCGACGAGAAGGGCGGACGGTAGCGAGTCGCAACGGGTGGACCGGGCTGCCGGAGACCGACCGCGACCGCCATTCCCCGGCATTTCCCTCCAACTGTCGAGAGCCCCACGCACCCACGGATACACATGCACCGCCTGCCGCCGCCGCCGCCGCCGCCGCTGACTGGGTGACTGGTCTAGCAGCACACAGCCGCTTCTGTGGTAGTCCTACAGGGGATCCGAGCCACGCGCGAGTACCGGTTACGCTTCGGGCAGGTCAGGTGGGGCGAGCGCCTCGCTGCGCGATCCCGTGCTCCGTCCTTCGCAGCGAGCGAACATGGCACGCGGCGCGTCGGCAGGACGCCGCGAGGATCGAGTAATAAATAAAAAGGATTGCCGGATCTTGCCGTGGACGGTGGCCTCCGGGGCAGAACCTGCGATTCCGCGTGGACGGCGCACGGCGCTCGTACAACTACGAGTGGCCGCTTTACCTTTTCGACAGTAAAACGGCGTGCCTGGCGGGGTTAGCAACGGTTAGTGCGGCACGGCGGCGTGGGTTGGTTGCGTGTCCGCCGTGGAGCCAGCGCGGTCGGAATCGGCTGGTTCTGTCTGGACGGTTTGGTCTTCATTTGCCACCAATCCGGGAAACAAAAAAGGAAAAGTGAAAAATGCTGTTATCTTGTGGCGGTGAGCAAAGGCGAGAAGCGGACCTCACGAGTGTCCCGTCTCTGAGCAACAATCGACGTCGATGTGGTTATGATGCGGATGACAGCGGCCCGCTACGACAGTGAAAGCGGGGCCAAAAAAAAATATAGTAGCGCATCGTGCCATGAGCGACCAGAGCATCTTATCTTTACAACATTCTCGCTTCCAGAAACGAGAGGTGAGCTGTGCAGGGCCAAGTGGAAAGATCGCGGGCACATACGACCACACAACCTCGAATCGAAGTGCTTTCTTTCCGGTGCGGGGGAGGCATCAGCAGAGAAAAACAAAAATCACGACGTCCGGACCTCTGGCCGTTCCTGTGCTCCCGCTGGCAAAAGAACTCTTCCCTGCAAAAAAAAAACCTCGATCGAGCGGCGCGCGATCCATGTCGCACCGGCCGCGCAAGGACAGCGGACAGCGTCCGGATATGCGGACGAAGTGAAAAAATCCGCTTATGGCATGAGCATCACCATGGGGCCGCTGATGACTCGTGGCTGGATCGTCGGTTAGCTGGATGGAAGTAGTGGGCTCTTTTAATTTTCGAATGGAAACCCTGCTTGGATTAGTTCGATGAAAGTCCAAAGGACCAGACGGAGTCGTCATCATTTGGCGGTAAGATGATGCAATGGCATGGCCGGATGGGAGCGCGACGCGTGAGGGAACGTGCCCCTGCATGTGTTGGGTTGGGTTTGGGTTCGGTAGCTAAAGCCGGGACGACTGATTCTTCCAGGACAGGGGACCGGTGGCCGTCGAGAATAGATTCTCTTGCATAGGAAGTCCGACCGATTAATTATAGTCCGAACTAATAATTAATTGATTGAAAATTAATAGTCTAATTATTAGTTTATTATTTGTTTAGAGGAATGATTAATTGTTAGTTTATCATTTAATAGAATGTATATTTTGCCTTTGACTAATTATTAGTCCGTATCTGTTTAGATTCATGACTAATCATTAGATCACTTATTATATTTTTTACTATGTATTTAAATTTTCTCTATTTTTTACCGCTATTTTATCAAGTTTACTTCTTTTATTTTTTAACACAAATATATTATAGTGTAATCGGAGCAACATAATAAATCAAATATTTAACACAATTTATTGGAACTTTCAGAGCCGCGATTTTTGGATTGTGGCTACGGAATTTTCAGAGTTTTCTAAGCCAAACTTATCCGGCAGTAGCTTGGCCAAGCAACAGCGTCATTGCAAATGGACATTGTAGTTATAGTGTAATCGGAGCCAGCAAGACGACGGCTTGTTCTGCCGTCGGGTTTTGGGGTAGAAAATGTGCGAGAATCAGATTGAAAATAGGAGTTTCGTAGGTACTCGTATTTGATTAGGTCTGGTAAAAAGATGCCTTTCTGAGTTTTTTCTGAAAAAACATATTGAGGGTAATTTGTACTTTTACTTTACCTATAAACTATTAGTGCCTAATAGTTTTTATTAGTTCTTTTAATCGATTAATTAGAAAATAATTAGTCGATTAGTGGACTAAAAATTAATCCTCTTATTAGTTCGTTTGTTTGAAAAAAAATATTTTTTAGTCGACAAATAATTAGTTGATCAAATTTAAATAAGCCTATAGTTATACTGTACGAATCAAAAACTAACGGTGCGTAAGAACTGAAAGTCATATGATGTGCACAAGCGTCGTGTCGAAACACATGGCGAGTGAAAGAATAAAGTTGGTATGAGTAGGAGCAATGGCGTTGTCTGCCCGGTGACCGGACGATCCACGTCCTCTCCTTTAAGGCACAAACTGCGGACAACTAGGAATAGCTGGAAATTTGATATGTTCTCAGCTGTTTATCTAAAATAAACGTCTCAGATCAATCGATACAGTAACTAGTAAACAATAAAATCAGTAGAGTATTATGTTAACAATACTTGATGAACAGTAAAACACTTTATTGTTAATGTCTGTCACTGTTCATCGCATCTAATTTTATGCCTGCTACAGTTGCAGAGAATTTGATCCGTGCCCGGACTGGCAGTCAACAAGCTTTTGTTCAGTTCATCATTTTTGCCTCCCTCTCCGGCAAAAGGACGGCGATTCGCTGTGGCCGACGCGATGGGAATATGCCCCCCGCTCTGTTCCTTCAGTGGCCGAGCATCAAGGCGCGCGCCATGCTTCCGTTGCTTTCCATGCTTCATCATCAACGATTCAGCGCGGTGGGGCTCGCGCTCCGAACGTAGCCCAGTGCCATTCTCGTGAAGGAACAGTGCTGGAATTTTAATCCGAGCGGAGGTAGCAACAAACGCCAACAAGTACGGGGCGGCGGAGGTAAAAAAAAATGCCATAACCAAGAACGCCATAACCGTCCTGTTCTCTAGGCTGCGTGATCAGTAAAAATTTCAAAATTTTGTTCATGTTTCTTACTACTACTACTTGTTACCGAAAAGCAACCCAGCCTCTCGCGTTTTGCGGTGTTTCTTACTTATAGCTTTCTGATGATTTGTTAGGACTCATGTATCAGTTGGTATTAATCCGTAGCAATGGATGCTTCCTTTGTAAATATTCCTGAAAGTGATATATTCACAAATGTGAGATACAGTAGAACAATTGGGATTTAGGCCCTGTTTATTTGATATATTCACAAATGGGAAATGGAACAAGTCGGCCCAGACCTGACCAGCCCAACACCAACATCGAGACACGGCATCCTCCCTTAGCCCACCTTCCCATTTTCTCTCCCCTCGCCGTTGGCCGTCGCCGCGCTCCGTGTCCGCGAGGAGCCATGGATCCACCAGCCACTCCCCGCCGCCGGGGACGCCTCTCGATCCGCCTCCTGCTGATCTCCCTCGCCGTACTCCTGTCCCTGTCCGTGCGGTCCCGCGCCGAGGTCATCACCCTCACCGAGGAGACCTTCTCCGACAAGGTAAACTCATCCTCCTGCCCTCCTTGCGTCAGCTCTCTCCGCTCCACCTCGCTGTCCGGTCGGAGGTAAGTAGTTTGGAAGCCCTGGGAACGGCCAGCAACTCGTCGGGGTCCTTTCGTTGTTGAGATGCGCTGGTCCTGCTCAGATCGGCATGCTTAAACATGGCGCTTTAGCAGTTGTATGCCAAGTCGTTCTGTGAATTCACCCCGGACGAGTGCATTCAGGTGCCCCTCGGCCTCCTTTAGTGTTATCAACTTAGGGGCCATAACTCTGGCCGTTACTTTACCTGATGGTGAGCTGAAATATGTATTCTGCTCTGAAGAGTGACATTATTGACAGAAATCTGTACTTTTTTGTACTGCTTTCGAGAGAGAATGACATTACTGTCAGGCTGCGTAAATTACACAAACAAATCCTAGTGCGTGCTGCCGTTCTAGCGCAAAATCTGATTGCTTTATTAAAAAAATGGCTTTCTGTTTTGGTTTGTGAGAAACTTCTCTCTTGTTTAGATAAAGGAGAAGGACACTGTGTGGTTTGTGAAATTCTGCGTCCCGTGGTGTAAACACTGGTAAGGCATACTTCTTGTGGCTAGATGCATTTCAGCTTCTGATGCAGTAGGAATATGTTGCATGCCATGAAGCTGAGTTGAACACATGTTACTTCCAGCAAGAATCTTGGGACACTTTGGGAGGACCTGGGTAAGTTAATGGAAGGTGAAGATGAAATTGAGATAGGGGAAGTGGACTGTGGTGTCAGCAAACCAGTATGCTCGAAGGTGGATATTCATTCCTACCCAACGTTTAAAGTGTTTTATGAAGGTGAAGAAATAGCAAAATATAAAGGTATATTTTACTTCACTGATTCACTCTACTATTGTGCAAGTACCCTAACCATGTTTCTATCTTCATGTTTTGTTCCTTGATAATTTGGGCTATACATTTGAGTTCATACCCCAGCCCTTGAGCATTTTTACAGTTACCACTGTGCATTTAAATGAGTAGGTCACTCTTTTCAATAAAGAGTTTGCTAAATTCAATAATCATAGACTGGATACTGCCAGGTGACAATTGATATTCAACAAAAGAATTTTTCTATTTCACCTATGCTTATTGATAGAGTGATCACTATTATATATTATCAAATGAACATCAGTTCATGTTGCTAAACTCCTTGGAGCTGTCACCTTTTATGGATCTTTGAAGATGGTTTTTACAAACTGCCTTTCATGCAACTCTTCAGTTTTTACAAACTGCCTTTCATGCAATTCTTCAGTTTTTATCGCGCTGTCGTTTGCTACTCACTATTTGTAGTATCTTCTGGCCTCTGGTATTGCCAATTGCCAGAAAGAATCCATGTGTTTGCTAGCTTGTACTTAGCATAGTACATCAGGATTTAGTCAGTTTCTTTTCCTGTCAAAGTCCTTTATTTGAAAACAGTCCGGACTAAGAGACTGATTATTGCAGTTTATACTTGTCCTTTGTATCTTTCCATTTGCTATTCCTTTTCTGATTACTCTCCTTTTGCCTACCAGTAGTATTGATTAACTTCCAACATGCATTGTTGGATTCCTCTGCAACAACTGCAGGGCCTAGGGATGTTGAGTCCTTGAAGAATTTTGTGTTGAATGAATCTGAGAAAGCAGTGGAGGCAAAGTTGATTGATGCCGAGCTGTAATTTTTTTTTTTCTTTTTGCAAGCACACCCTCATAGAGTAGCGAGGAACACTCCAATTAGAACTTTTTTATGTAAGGAACCTAGTACTTCCATGACATATGCCAGCTGCAAGTGAAATACTTTGTATATTTACATTTTCCTGCTCAAAACAAACCTGAGTCTAATTGGTTCATGAGTTCTAAACGATACAGAATGGTTCAACATCGATAGGCTTCACCGATTGTTAGTCCGCAACAACACCAGCTTGTTTGTTCCATTTGCACAAGTACTGGCAGCTTGTCTATTCCACTGGCAGCCAGCGTATTTGGGTTAAGGCCCTGTTTGGAATGCGAAATTCTTTTCCGTTTCGTACATTTTTTTTTATGCAATTGAACTAACTAATATGAAATTACTATGAGGGGCTGTTTGGATCTCTATATTTTGGAGGAATTGAAATCTACCTAATGAAGCCTATTTAGCTTGAAAGTAAGCCTACTTTAAATTCATAGAGTGTAAGATGTAAATAAATTTTATAGATTATTATACTATTAAGTCTATTATCTAACTTATAGCATATTCTTCAACTCGCTTCCAATAAATATGCATCATATAAATATGTTCTTTGTATGCTAACAATAAATACATAAATATATTTCATATACAACGATATTAGCTTAATTAATCTATATTTAAATTGTATTTATTAGAATGAATTCAATTTCAAAGATCAAACGGACCTTTGAGATTTATGTGAAATTCATAGATTCTAAAGAGATTGTAGATCTATGCAGTCTTGGATCAAAAGGGTAAGTTTATTCGTCCAAATCACTTTAGAGTCAAAAGTAGCAATTTTTTCCATCTGTATCCCCCTAAATCAAAATATGTGAATCAGTTCTAGATAATCATTCCATTATTCATTGTTATTAGTCGAAGAACAAAGCGCTTTGGCAAAACTTGATTTTTCTGTGGGATGAAAATATGGATGCGGCAAACAAGTGGCCTTGCATGTCATCTCAAGTATATTAGTCTATTAGGCCAGGATATATCAAAACAACAGTGCCGTGCACCAGTATCACTCTGGTGAGGCATCGAGTGAGTACCGTCTAAACCTAAATCCTGTTTGGAGCCAACACAAATTATTTAAAACTAAATTATGAACGTAACTTTTATAATCTAGTTTATAATCATAATATAAGTGGTAGTTTTTGGAGGTCAGTAAAAGTGATTTTTATTTTTTTCTCTTAACTAATATTATGACTTTATATTATCTACTAAGAGTTCAATTTTTATAATCTAGGTAATAAATCAGCATATTTGGAACCAGTATAGGACGCGTTCGTTTCAGATTTTTCTTACATTTTAGTGCTGTGGCTGTACAGCAACAGTCGTTCGCTTGTATTGTTAAGATGACTATAGTCGGTTATGAGCTGCTGTAGGTGATTGGCGCGACTGTTGCTCGCAGCGGAAGCCAACCGTAAAAAATCAATATCGAACAGGCCCACAGAATATACACATTTGACCCTCAAGTCTGACGGCATGAGAAAAATGGTCAGTCCTTTGGCCGCCAGGCATTTTTTTTTTAAGACACCTTAGGTCTATTTTGATAGGTTGAAGTGGCACACATGTGCACCCGTGCAGGCAGGAATGAGAAGGCGATATGCGGTAACAAACCAATCAAAGATGGACTCGTATTAAGGGGAAGTCCTAGCAGTGCTAACATCGTATTAAGGTGAAGTCCTAGCCGTGCCAGCAATGTTAGCTGAGAAAACTAAGCAGTTCTATAGAATACACCGCGTCACTAACCACCTCGAGATATGATAATGCTGCACAGCTTGGACCGACATCAGCTGATTTCCTCACAAGAGAACCCAGATCAGGAAAGATTAAAGCGAGCTCAACATGTTCCTGTTAGACCCAGATCAGGACACAAGCGAGCAAAAGATCCATTCGAGCAAGTGAGCAACGAATTAAACGAAACAAAAATAATGTCCCCCACCACTCGAGCGAGCAACGAAGTAAAAGAAACAGAGAAAAACCTAAAATATAACGCAGGAATTTCATGAGGTAAACCACAATTTAGTCCCAAGACATCGATACCATGACAGTACTTTAAAGACAGACACAAATAAGGTGCATAACATCCCACACGACAAAACTTAAACTTGCACCAAAACCGCTAGATAATAGGAGACACCGATCAAACGCCTCATTTCTTCTTTGCCGCAGCCTTGGTAACCTTGGCACCGGTGGGGTCCTTCTTCTCCACGCTCTTGATGACACCAACAGCAACCGTTTGCCTCATGTCACGGACAGCAAAACGACCAAGAGGTGGGTACTCCGAGAAGGTCTCCACAACCATGGGCTTGGTGGGAATCATCTTCACCATACCAGCATCACCGTTCTTCAGGAACTTGGGCTCCTTCTCAAGCTCCTTGCCAGATCGTCTGTCAATCTTGGTCAGGAGCTCCGCAAACTTGACGGCAATGTGGGAGGTGTGGCAGTCCAGCACTGGGGCATAGCCGTTGCCAATCTGGCCAGGGTGATTCATGATGATGACCTGGGAGGTGAAGCTGGCAGCCTCCTTGGCAGGGTCATCCTTGGAGTTGGAGGCAACATAACCACGCTTCAGATCCTTCACAGCAACGTTCTTGACGTTGAACCCAACGTTGTCACCAGGAAGGGCCTCCTGCAGAGCCTCATGGTGCATCTCCACAGACTTGACCTCAGTGGTCAGCCCACTGGGACCAAAGGTAACAACCATACCAGGCTTGAGGACACCAGTCTCCACACGCCCCACAGGGACAGTTCCAATACCACCGATCTTGTACACGTCCTGAAGGGGAAGACGCAGGGGCTTGTCGGATGGCCTCTTTGGCTCATTGATCTGGTCAAGGGCATCAAGCAGGGTGGGGCCCTTGTACCAGTCCAGGTTGGTGGACCTCTCAATCATGTTGTCACCCTCAAACCCAGAGATGGGAACGAAGGGGATCTTGTCAGGGTTGTAGCCAACCTTCTTGAGATAGGACGAAACTTCCTTCACAATCTCATCATAACGGGCCTTTGAGTACTTGGGAGTGGTGGCATCCATCTATGTAACAGAAGCACAGATTAAATTAGTTCATTAGTTCAACAATATAATTACATTACATCAATGTCTGAATAGAAGAAACAAGCCAAGCCTCATGTCAAGACATCATAATTGAATTAATACATGTATTAAAAATCCTGCATTGACTATTGAAAGACAAAAGATGTTCTCAGACCTAATTACAATGGGTTCGTCTTTAAGCATTGGAACAAAGATGATAGATAATTGATTGACTGGAAGTACTACATGGCGTTCCGCAGCAGTGGGAACATGAATTTAATATTTTAAAATTTACACATCCATAAGGACCATAGGATAGGAAGACAGGAACCAAACTATATAAACAGCATATGAAGCAAATATAGCTGCGAAACAACATGAGCACAAGTACTTAACATGTCAATTGCTTTTTTTCTCAAACACATCGCTTCAAGTAGTCAGATATTCATTTATCTCAGGCAACTATAGCACACGGGCAGTATGCATAAACAAGGTGTACAAAGGGATTTTTTTAATGAAGTTACCTTGTTGCAGCAGCAGATCATCTGCTTCACTCCAAGAGTGAAAGCTAGAAGAGCATGCTCACGGGTCTGGCCATCCTTGGAGATACCAGCCTCAAAACCACCAGTGGTGGAGTCGATGATGAGAACAGCACAGTCAGCCTGGGAGGTACCAGTAATCATGTTCTTGATGAAGTCACGGTGTCCAGGTGCATCAATGACCGTGCAGTAGTACTTGGTAGTCTCGAACTTCCATAGGGCAATATCAATGGTGATACCTCTCTCACGCTCAGCCTTGAGCTTGTCAAGGACCCAAGCATACTTGAAGGACCTCTTGTTCATTTCAGCGGCTTCTTTCTCAAACCGTTCAATCACACGCTTGTCAATACCTCCAAGCTTGTAGATCAGGTGGCCAGTGGTGGTCGACTTTCCAGAGTCGACATGGCCAATGACGACAATGTTAATGTGACTCTTCTCCTTACCCATGGCCGCAGTGACTTAGGAGCTGCATAGAAATGAAACAGTTTTCAGAAATAAAAAATCCACAGAAACAGAAGTAAAATAGCAGAGTTTCAATATCAAGGTACTCTACAACACGAACTGTAACTTTAGAGAGAAGCTTCTCCATTACTAGACAAACAAAAAAATACACTGCAGAGTCAGTACATCAAATAATCGTAACTGATGATGCAAGCACCAAACACAGTGCGGTCATCCAGTAAAAAGGTGTAACAGTTAAGACGCACAGACAACAAAACTGGAGTGGCGAGCGGCGGGAATCGAACCCGTATCTTCCCCTGGATAGGAGATGTTTTACCATTGAACTACACTCGCTACATTGATACAAGATTGCGACAACATATAACTAAAATCCTCCCTGGAGAAAAATGATAAGCAATTAGACCCAATTTTTCAAGTGGCACCGAAAGGTCATGACTGCAGTTGGATCTAAGACTGCTGTCTCCCCACCAGAGGCTACACACTAAGCGTAAACTTCTGCGTCAGATCGGTGACAAGATAAGCAAATCAAAGTACGGATCGATACATAGTGAAAGTCAAACAGTAAACAAGTTACTGCCGATCTGGACAACTATACAGATCAACCTTCTAGCGTCCAACTATACGTATAAACTTATTAGGGAGCCAAGAGGAAACGTGGAAATAGATCGAGACGACCCTTATCAAACTACCATATCTACGAAATGGACCAAATTATGCCACGAAATCAAGCATATCTACACAACAGACCGTGTAGCTATCTCGATTTCAACAACAGTTCATCTTACGAACTTACATGTAGCAGATCATGCGGGGAACGCGACGAATCTAAATAAAAATGAAGGAAACCCATGTAAATCTACGAAAAAATTAGCGCTACTCGCAGGTGCGTGCATCAAAACACCAAGCAATTCCACAAGCACGAAGCAAAAAAGCAGACAAACATGCGAGAAGTAGCCTCTGATCTGGAGGCCTACCTTTAAGGAGTGGAGGGATTCAAGCGACGGCGGCTGCGGGGAAGAATGGGATGAAGGTTTTGGCCAGCGGAATGGTGCCTTATATAGGCGGGGGTGGAGCTAGGGTTCCCTCCGGACAGCCGATGCTCCAGTGACGGCCGTCGATCAGAGTTGGCGGCCACCGTTGGATTTCAGTCATGTGTATTTTATCTGGTGACACGTATGTGGTCAGATCTGTAGCGGTTTCGTCGGGCTCACGGGCCTCTCCGTGGCTCAGCCGCGCGCAGGCGGCGGTCGCAAACTCGCAACTACCTTTCTTATCACTCTCCCGATTTTCTGATTCGTATTTTGCCATTTGTAAAAGCCCCTGCAGTCTATTTTAAGAGAAAATTTCACATCGTTATTTTTTCACCGGTTTTATTTTTTATTTTTCATTTTCACGTGTCATGACTCATGAATAAGATGTAATTCATCAAGAGATTAGAACGGTGATCTCAACGAGTATTCGTAATTATAAATTTTTTCAACATTAGACTTGAACCTTAGCTTTAACTTTAGGTGGCCTTTGAGTACTAGAAAATAAAAGATGAGATTATGAATAGAAAATGAATGAAGGATAAAGATTTAATTAGACGAAGGAATAAAAGGTTCAAATCTTTCCATTTCTCTTTCCCATTCCTAAATTTGATAAGTCACATGACCAATAAGTTTGACTTGAAAGTGTTGGCGTATGCACAGCTATGGTTTGATTAGAACAGTTTATTCTCAATTTTTTGCAACATGCTACGAGTACAGAATAACAAACTAAACAATAAGATGAAGCTACTTTTCAATAGATTTCAATATAATCTGGGTCCAAGCAAACCAAAAGTAGTGCCTAACAAAAGCTTGTTGTATTAGCAAAATTTTACTCCCTCCGTTTAAAAATATAAGCATTTTTAAGTTTAATCAAAGTCAAATTTTTATTACTTTAACCGTTAATAATATATAATTACTAATATTTTATCATATAAAAATTATATTTTTTTATTCATCATGAAATGAGCTTTTATAAAAAAATATTTTTATATTAAAAATTATATAATTTTTTAAATATTATTAATAGAAATTAAAAGAATTTGACGTTATCTAAACTTAAAAATATTTATATTTTAGAACGGTGGTAGTAGCTTAATATTCATGTCATACTGCATTTAGATCAAAGATGGGTCACATGGGATATTGTATTTGGTAGCTTGCTTCTGGCTAAGACATGTTGATGGGATGCATCTCCTGATGGTTCACGGCATGGAGCCTTTAGCCTACCTGTGCTTGTGCAAAAGTGAGCCTTGAGCCTGGCTGAGTAGAAACGAGAATGGACTTCGTTTCCAGCTGGTGTGATTCATGGTACTGTTTAATAGCGAGATTAGCATATGATTAATATAATCTAAGTGATATTAATATATTTAAAATTGAATTAAGGCATGTCATTATATAATAATATTATATTATATATTTGAATAAAATTACTATTTAAATATTTGTTTTTTATTTTACAATAAACACTCACATAGGCAATCAAACATCATCTCATCTCAATCAGATTGAATAGATATAATGATCACTTTCTTTCTGTTAAAATAATGATCACTTTCTTTTTGTTGACCCTTTTC
The DNA here is from genome assembly GCA_001602295.1 of Zoysia matrella. Taxonomy (NCBI): domain Eukaryota; kingdom Viridiplantae; phylum Streptophyta; class Magnoliopsida; order Poales; family Poaceae; genus Zoysia; species Zoysia matrella. The sequence goes on along the minus strand of BCLG01000693.1, from coordinate 49,675 downwards.
ATTTTAAATTTCCTTTTAAGAGCCAAATTCGATTTTTCGCTTCCTTTCTTGGCCTTTTTACCCCTCATCTAAAATATACCAATATAATTTTTCGTTTACATGCGTATTAATCTGAGTGTATACTATTTTGAACATAATTCTGTTAACTATAAAGTTTATGATTTTTGTGTTTGAAAATATTGTATCCTTAGATTAATACACATGCAAACAAAAAAATTATATGAGGGTGTATTTTAGATGAGAGGTAAAATAGTAATGTTACACCTCACTTAACACTGTTAGTGCTTTAAATTAACGGAAGGGCCCAGAAAAAAAGTGAAATTCAAATTTGATCCTAAAAAAAAGTTCAAAACAAAAAAGTCAAGAACGGCAACGTTATCAATCAAACAAAGTGACATCGTATGTACTCAATCAGACTTGGATGAGTTTGACCCTCACATACGGACCATGCTAGTGTATCCAGACAATCAAAAAGACTCATGATGAAAAGAACTAAAAGAGGTGACACATGATATCGTTATGCAATTGTATCGATAGAAACATACTCACTTTATCTTATTTACTTTGTATATTTGCACTTTTCTGCTCAAAATAGACCCGTAAGTCAAATTGTTTCATGAGAACTCTAAACCATATGGAATGGCTCAACAACGATATGCTTTCACCGATTGTTAGTCCGCAACAACATACCAGCTTGTTCATTCCACTTGCACAGCTACTTGCAACTTGTTTATTTTACTGGCAGCCATCATATTTGGGTTGTTGAACATATTATAAATCTATGTATTCATCTTGGAAAAAAATAAGTTTATTCATCCAAATCACTACAGGATCAAAAATAGCACAAAGTATGTGAGAAAAAAAAATCTAGATAATCAATTGCACTATTATTCTAATTAATCGAGGAACAAAGTGCATTGGCCAAAGTTGTTGATTCTTTTCTGTGATGAAATATGGCATATATGTGTCCTTGCAGGATCATCTTAGGTGTATTATAGTCTGTCAAGGTAGTAAATGTCAAAACAACAGTGCCATGAACCACCTATCACTCTAGTGCGACAACGAGTGAGTACCATCTAATTTATTCTCATTTAAAACATTTGTCCCTCAAGTCTGACGGTAGTTGAGCATAAATGGACTCTGAGCGTCAATCCGTTGAGAAGTATGGTTTACAAGTCACAAAGAATTTGACCCTCAGGTTTGTTAGGCCTCATTTAAATGCGAGAATTTTTTATTTTTTTATATTTTTTATATGAAATTGAATTTATTTTTTAAAAAATTTTATGAGATTCCTATGTTTCAAAAGAAGCCTTAAGATTAATTTAGTATATACCATGATAATTTTTAAAATTTAAAACGTCATCTGGACTTATGTCAAGTCCATCCGCTTGTAGACTCCCTTGCAATTGACACAACAGTGTATATCTCCAAACAAAAAAAATTTGAGCATAAATGGACTTTGAGCGTCAATCCGTTGAGTAGTATGGTTTCAAGTCAAAGAATTTGATCCTCAGTTTTTTTTAGAATTAATTTGGTATATATGCCATGGTAATATTCAAAATTTAGGACGTCATTGTAGACCCTATTGCAGTTGACACAACAATGTATATCTCCAAACTAAAAAAATATATTTGAGACCAATTTTGAGAGGTTGTGAAGTAGCACATCTGCTGGTGCTGGCAGGAATCACAAGGCGATATGCCGTAAGAAACCAATACAAGATAACAAACGGGGACTTGTAATATTAAGATGGTGAAGGCATAGCAGTGCCAGCAGTGAAGTTACATGAGCTTAGAAAACTAAGCAGTTTTTGTAGATTACACCGTGTCACTAACGACCTACACAAAATATGATAACGCTGCACAAATTGTATTGACATCATGCAAATTCCTTACAAGAGAACCGAGATCAGGAAGCCAATATCAAAGCGAGCTCAAGATGTTCCCGTTAGACCCAGATCAGGATGCAAGAGAGCAAACGATGATCAAAAATCAACTCCCCACCATCCAAAAGCAACGATTTAAACGAAACAGAAAGAAAACATAGAATATAACGCAGGAATCTCATGAGGTAAACCACAATTTAGTCCAATACATCGATACCATGACAGTACTTTAAAGAGACACAAATAAGGTGCATAATATCCCAAACGACAAAACTTAAACTTGCTCTAAAACCGCTAGATAATAGGAGACACCGATCAAACGCATCATTTCTTCTTTGCCGCAGCCTTGGTAACCTTGGCACCGGTGGGGTCCTTCTTCTCCACATTCTTGATGACACCAACAGCAACCGTTTGCCTCATGTCACGGACAGCAAATCGACCAAGAGGTGGGTACTCAGAGAAGGTCTCCACAACCATGGGCTTGGTGGGAATCATCTTCACCATACCAGCATCACCGTTCTTAAGGAACTTGGGCTCCTTCTCAAGCTCCTTGCCAGATCGTCTGTCAATCTTGGTCAGGAGCTCAGCAAACTTGACGGCGATGTGGGAGGTGTGGCAGTCCAGCACTGGGGCATAGCCGTTGCCAATCTGGCCAGGGTGGTTCATGATGATGACCTGGGAGGTGAAGCTGGCAGCCTCCTTGGCAGGGTCATCCTTGGAGTTGGAGGCAACATAACCACGCTTCAGATCCTTCACAGCAACGTTCTTGACGTTGAACCCAACGTTGTCACCAGGAAGAGCCTCCTGCAGAGCCTCGTGGTGCATCTCCACAGACTTGACCTCAGTGGTCAGCCCACTGGGACCAAAGGTAACAACCATACCAGGCTTGAGGACACCAGTCTCCACACGCCCTACAGGGACAGTTCCAATACCACCAATCTTGTACACGTCCTGAAGGGGAAGACGCAGGGGCTTGTCGGATGGCCTCTTTGGCTCATTGATCTGGTCAAGAGCATCAAGCAGGGTGGGGCCCTTGTACCAGTCAAGGTTGGTGGACCTCTCAATCATGTTGTCACCCTCAAACCCAGAAATGGGAACGAAGGGAATCTTGTCAGGGTTGTAGCCAACCTTCTTGAGATAGGAAGAGACTTCCTTCACAATCTCATCATAACGGGCCTTCGAGTACTTGGGAGTGGTGGCATCCATCTATGTAACAGAAGCACAGATCAAATTAGTTCAGCAATATAATTACATCAATGTCTGAAGAGAAGATACAAGACTAGTGTCAGACATCAAAATTCAATTACATGTATTCAAACGTATTGACTATTGAAAGACAAGGACAACTGATGTGCGCAGACAACAACTACATTGGGTTCATCTTGAAAGGATTGTAACAAAGATGATGGATAGTTGATTCAGTGCAAGTACTACATGGTGAGAGCATGAATTAAAAAATATCTAAAGATGACATGCATAAGCACCACAGTATAGGCAGACAGGAACCAGACAATATAAACAGCATATCAAGCAAATTTAGTTGCCAAACAACATGAGCACATATACTTAACATGTCAATTGCATTCATTTATCTCAGGCGACAATAATTCACTAGCAGTATGCATAAACAAGGTGTACAAAGGGATTTTTCTTTTAAGTTTACCTTGTTGCAGCAGCAGATCATCTGCTTCACTCCAAGAGTGAAAGCAAGAAGAGCATGTTCACGGGTCTGGCCATCCTTGGAGATACCAGCCTCAAAACCACCAGTGGTGGAGTCGATGATGAGAACAGCACAGTCAGCCTGGGAGGTACCAGTAATCATGTTCTTGATGAAGTCACGGTGTCCAGGGGCATCAATGACCGTGCAGTAGTACTTGGTAGTCTCGAACTTCCACAGGGCAATATCAATGGTGATACCTCTCTCACGCTCAGCCTTGAGCTTGTCAAGGACCCAAGCATACTTGAAGGACCTCTTGTTCATTTCAGCGGCTTCTTTCTCAAACCGCTCAATCACACGCTTGTCAATACCTCCAAGCTTGTAGATCAGGTGGCCAGTGGTGGTCGACTTTCCAGAGTCGACATGTCCAATGACGACAATGTTAATGTGACTCTTCTCCTTACCCATGGCTGCAGTGACTTAGGAGCTGCACAGAAATGAAACAGCAGAAACAACAACAACAACAACAACAACAACAAAGCCTTTAGTCCCAAGCAAGTTGGGGTAGGCACAGAAATGAAACAGCCATTGGAATAAATAAAAAAAATTACTGAATCACAAGTAAAATAGCACACTAGTGCCAATATCATAATTAAGGTACTTAGCAGAACAAAAGAGCAACAAGAACTGTAAACTTTAGAGACAAGTTTCTCCATTACTAGACAAACAGAAATGCTGCAGAGTCAGTTCATCAAATAATCGTAGCTGATGATGCAAGCACCAAACACAGTGCCTTCATCCAACACAGTTTCAGACGCATAGACAACAAAACCGATATGGCGAGCAGCAGGAATCGAAAGCCTATCTTCTGACACAAGATTGCTACGACATACTACCCCCC